>JACJUY010003395.1:24313-62526 GCA_014220935.1 Platorchestia sp. MABIK
TGGAGTGAGGGTGCAGGCTGGAGTGAGGGTGCAGGCTGGAGTGAGGGTGCAGGCTGGAGTGAGGGAGCAGGCTGGAGTGGAGGTGCAGGCTTTAGTGAGGGTGCAAGCTGGAGTGAAGGCCAAAACATTTCCTCTCCTGCCACCACTGTCTTCTAAAATCGAGCTTCTTTATTAATTCAGCCCCTGAGGTCAGATCGGTCTTGCCTTGCTCCAGAATGGGAGGCTGCAGTTAGTTACTGGCACGCCTTAGCTGTGTCTGATGCAGTTAGTTACGGCACGCTCTGCAGTCCTTAACTGTGCCCATCACAGTAACTGGGAATAGCATGCGAGTAGTTGCAGTAGGTGCAGTTTAAAATGGCCTGAACTAACTCGACTAGCAGGAAATGGCTAACAAACGTTATAAAACTTTGAATGTTGTTCAGGGCGACCTCTTGCAGCTGCTGAACTAAATATTTAGATTCGTGATTTCCTTACTGTATGCTACTCATTACTCGCTCATTACACTTCACTCACGATTTACACTCAACTCAAGAATCTTATTTTATTTCGCCTTCACACATCACTCGGGCTCTGTTTTCTTTTCACTCATTGCACTTCACTCATGCTTCACTCGCTACTTACTCTTCACGCTTTACTTGCTCTCAAATTTTTACTCACTCATTAAACTTTACTCGTGTTTTCCTTTTTACTCACTTAACTCTGTTTTCCCCGCCTTTTTCGCAACAGAGACACTTGATGTAACGCAGATATTTCGCTCAACTTGAAATGAGTAATAAGGGTAACTAAAACAAAGATATACACAGAGTCTATACAACATTTTCATGATACAGGCGATCATACATCTCGGGCTCCCAAACACGGCAGTTTGTGTCGGCCGTAATGCGCGCTTGGGCGGCGCTTATGGCGGTCCCCGCACCAGACGCGCGAGGTGCTGCTGCTACATCTCGACCTGATGCTCGGTGAGGCGGGGCACTGGGTCCTTACTGCACTCGTCGTGTGTCTGTATATCTCATTGTGTTGCCTCATCCCGCTATGGTGCTCGATGAGGTGGTTACACTTAACTTCACCTTTCATGTATCTGTACATAATATTATTTAAGATGAGCAGGAAGGCTTGAGGTGTTGTGAAGTATAATTCTTTTTTTTTCCCGATACGTGATGTGTCTGTGCATCGCACTTTTTAAAACGATCATGTCTTGAGGGTTTGGGAGTATAACAAGTTGCTTTATTGCCTGTACTTAACTCTGATTTTTTTGTATTTCTAACTGTGCGTGGATTCTGGAGTTCTTATGTTGAATTGATTAATGTTGGTATAAATGATTAAATCATAATTGAATCTACGTAAGAAGCTAAGAGTTGAAGTGAATAAGCCAGTAGCTTAACACAGCATAAAGCACTAAATCTAGGTATTTCAGTAACAGCACCTTGGCTTTTTAAGCTTCCCGCACACCTGACTGACTTCAATATCATTACGCTATCGTTGCCCAACAACCTACACATACGAGTGACATGAACACTACACAAAAATGAGAACATCTGACCAACATGTTTTTCCCTTGTGCTTGGAAAGGACTTCTATAGATTTTGGAGAATCCTAACATTCTCCATTGCCTTCCCAGATACATTCGTGTTTAACCTACGGTCACATCCCAGTCCAACTTTTTCGCCGCCTGCATGCATTTTTTTCGCCTCCTAAGCGATTTTATCGTTTAAATCACTTAGGCGGCGAAAAACATGCATGCAGGCGGCAAAAAGTTAGACTGGGATTTCAGGGTGGCGGGAGCAGGTGAGCTGTGGCTGCTTTTGCTGTAGTTTAGGAGATACTTTTTGTTCATCACTGTATGGCATCCTTTGTACCGTTGTGAAGCCTGCAGCACTGAGCTCAGTGTCATTCAGTTCGGAAGTGGTCGGGACTTGCAGAACTTGCTGTGTCTTGCGCCTGGCCGCCAGAGTTGCTGTCCTGGAGCCGTGGGTGCCTGCTGATGCTCCACCGTGGTCCTACCGTCCTGTATACTTGAGTAACTCTGCCCTACTCACCCCATCGCCTTGGTTACCTACTCTCCAACATGTTTAATTGCTACTTAATCATTTGCTTGCTTACTTACCCTCTTGCCTACTTATCTCATAATTTTATTAAATGATTTACTTATTGCTTACTATAAATGCGTAAAAGAGGGTGTGGTTGTGAATCTCCTTAATACCTATTACTACATGTCAACCTGTCTAAGACGAGCTGACAGAACTTAATTTATTTTCTTCGCTAATTACATTACCCAGGGCCAGACTTGTTGACAGGTTACCGGCTGCCATTCGTCTCCGAGCAATTCTTTTACCCCGTTAAGGGCCGCGGGTAAAACTGAAATTCAATATTCAGCTCTAATTGGAGTCTATTTTAGAGATTAATTTTGAAAATAACGAACATAATATAGATGTTGGCTTCATTTAGTCTTCATTAAGTATTTATCGAAATTGAGATAGTGACTGCTGGTCGGTCAGTAGCATTATGAAAATCCCCTCAGTGACCACCGATGGGTCACGTCGCTCTTAAAGTGTTGAAGCACCTACCTGATCCTAATTACTAAACTACTTCTACTCGGCTCGAACTCCTTACCTCGTCTGATCGACCCTGCAAGTGATCTTCACGCTGCGGAATAATTAACTCAGGTTAGCTTTAGGGTAGCTGTTTTGACTGGTATTGTTTCATTATGTTATATTCATTAAAACTATAAATTTCACCCTGTATTTCTCTCACTCGTATTAACTAACGTCCTATTCTTGTTGCAGTATCTGTAACTTGGGGCTCCAGCAGCCGAGGGGGAGGCGGTGGCTTCAAAGCACTATTCAGGACGAGGGGTTTATCCCACACTTTAGGCACCGTCGGCGTTTCTATCATAATTTCGATGCTACTCGATCCGCAGGAACCGCATTGTACCTACCAGTTGAAAGAGTTCGTTCGAGGTTCTTGCGACCCTCCGAGGCGGAGGATTCCCATTCAACCTCCTTGGTCTCGACCGTGACCGGCAGGCCGCGAGCGAGGAGGCCAGAGGTCTCTGACGCTGGGCATCGAAGATCCACGCAAGAGGCGCACCTTTCATTTTAGTCACGCGCTCGCTTTGCTACAGCGGTGCAGCTACCGTTACCGTCCGACGTCGCCATTTATTTGACTTACTAGGTTTTAACTGAAAATTAAGCGTTCGAAACATTCCCTATCCGCATTTGTTCATTCGTTCACTTTTCTCAAATTGTGTTGCTAAGTGTAAGTTAATGTTAAGAGTTCGTTCTTGGTAGTTAAAATGTAGCCGACAAGGTAATAAACATTCTTGGCATCATCGTGAGCTTATTTGTCTTAATCCTATTTGTGTGGATTACCCACAAGAACTCATAAGAGATAAGTCCTCGTCAAAAGTCAAAGCAACTTTACGATCTGCTCTACAATTCTATAGGCGATCCCGGAATGAACATTTAAAAAGAATAACGTCCGTGTCCCGATCACATTCAACTTAGTAACGCTGGCATTCCTTGCAATCGATGCCGACTGAACACCTACCCTCACCCTCTTCCTACTTGCGCTTAAAAACGTTTACGTTTAATGTTTTGTTGGTGAGATTGCGATATCGTAAAATGAAGGACATGGAAACATCTGATGTAACAATGGTGTGTGTATATATAATAGAAACATGCGAACCCGGTGATTATCAATGGCGAGGGCAAGCTATTTTTCTGTTTCACTTACTTTACGAAATAACAGAAATGGAAAAAGTTTGATGACGTTCATCATCGAAAACTTTATTATGCACCTAAAAATTAAATTCCGTACTCGTAGACCTTATGTTCTGTTGTGACGGAAGAATACTATTGTGCTCATATGCCAGTGTATCGGCGTCAACTAAGAGCCAAATAAAGTTTTTGAATATCATGATAATAGATACATATGAGTTTTTTCACACTGAAAATAGTCTCTCATATTTTTACCATATCGACATCCATGAGGGTCATACGATTTTTTTCAAGGCTCACAATATTTTATATTTTTACAGAATTTATATCCTGATGCGTTTCATCGACATTCACTGCCAACTGATAGTTGCTCTCTTCTTTTGATGTCGGTGACAATCTGATGCAATAACCAGCGTAATAACGGAGGTAATAATGAATGAAATAAGTAGTACGAAAAGATAAAAATAATATAAAGCAAATGGGCTTGAAAGGAGCAAACCTATTTTGAACTATTTTATCATCATTTACTGAGCTGCTAAACCTGAGAGAAATGAAGTTCAATGCCTTTGCAACTCATATGGTTTTAAAAGAGATTGTTTCTATACTCAGGCACATAAATGCTTGGGATTTTCGATAAGCTGCTAAAGATTTAAGCGATTTTTTTTAGCAATGCTAGGGGTAAATGACTGGGGTGATGCGTAAAATTTATACACATTTACAGAGTGTTCTTAGAATTTCGAGTCACTATCAACCCTGAGTTAATGCAGCACTAAAAGGTGCACTTAAAGTTAAAACCTAGCTCTGAGGGAATTACAGACAATGATGCAATAAGAGATAGCTACAATTTCAAGTTCAGTCGTAATGTTACAGAAATTATCTAGCAATTACTTTATTAGTTGTACTGCACTAGTTGATTGCGCTGAATTGTTTGAAAGGGATTGCGCTCTACAAGAAAACAATTACCAGAGCATGAAACGCGCCACCAAGTTCGATAGAGCCGAGTGTGACATCTTGACACAGATTAGATTACTAGTTAGTTTAAGCCTCCCTATCCGCCACAATGGTGATCCAAAGAGAGGAAGGAGGAAGGCATCATTTAGTATGGAGTTAAGGGAACGCGGAATCTGTGCAGAAAGGGCATAGAAACAATAAGTCGAGAAAGAAGTTCATAAAACAAGATAAAAGTTGATGAAGAAAGTAGTAGGTGCTGAAAAATAGGACAGCAGTGAGCCGAATCAAGGTGGTCCTTAACATAACAAAAAACATTTTTATTTCAACAAAAAGAATGCCTACCTAACTCTCAGCTCGAACCCTCACATTTTCCCCCCTAGGCCAGCTAACATATTGACACAACAGAACAACATAGACTTGGGTCTGTGACGTCACTGCTTCACAGCGCAGTTTATAGCCGCATCCAAGTGCGTTTTATCGGCGGAGTAGAGCAGTTACTGCGCCCTAAGCAATGCCCTTCGTACTGCCTTACGACTGCCATATAACTGCCATGGCTTTGCCATATACAGTACTTCCCGTGCTGCTGTCGTCATAGAGTCTGTGGCGGGCTGTTTGTAAGCCCACCATGCGCCTCAAAATCTACTAGGTATTTTTGTACAGGAACTGTTCTTGCTTGTCTATTGTGATAAGTCTATAGAAATTTGTTAGGTGCAAAGAAGCTTACGTTTAAAAATTCTTTATTTTAAATCACTGCCGCTTATTTCATCTTCGAAAAGCTTTCATACAGAAATGTGACATGTTTCAAAGCAGTTGGTAAATAAAAAAACGTCGTTATCGTACAAAACTTTACGTTGCAGCAACAGCACTATTCCTATATAACCATCATAAGCTTACTCGTGACTGTGAAGTTGCAGAGCGTTGTTCATTTACAAAATCAAAGTAGTTTAATTGTTGTTTTCCAAAACTGGCCGTTCATATCTGACTTAATTCAATTGAGGTGCTCAAAAACTGAACCGTTTCGAGAATAGTTTCGCTTGACTATGCAGTAAATTATTTGCCGGTGGCGCCATGTCGTCCGCAGTTTGACGCTCTCAAGGTACCGACTCCCTGGATCATCGCAGACCAAGGCATGAAGAAAACTGAGGCACAGCTGGTACAACTGTGCACACAGCTTAGTAACACACGTGACTTTTTACAACAAAAAACATTTTTTCACGCTTCATTCGTTAGATTCGGGTAAGGGCTTTGAAAAGTAGCACTTTTGTGGTTGTAAAATGGTAAAAAAACTGTGTGAATTAGGGCAACGCAGGAATTTTTGCAACAGAAGACTTTTTCTCGCTACATCTGTTTGATGTTGGTGAGGACCTCAAAAAGTAACACCATTGTTTGACTTCAGACAAGTAAAGGAATGTTGCAGGACACTTATTGTCCACATGTTTTAAATGTTTGTAAAATTCTTCGACATTTTCATGATAAGGTTGGCAAAATAGGCTTAAATGTTGAGAACGGAATAGAAAAATGAGAGGAATAAATCTTTTGAGCTTGAAAATCAATTTAAGATTGAAATTGGAAAAAAGAATAAGTTAGTTAAGACTTTCCATCTGATTCATTCCAATTGTAGTAAATACTCCATTCCAGAAATCTTGCCTTTGAAGAGCCACCAATTGCCGGCTACGTGCGTCCGTAAGGAATTACAGAATGCACTTCAGAATTAAGGTCCCGAACAGCAGCAGCGAAAACTCCCGGGTAATTTCTAAGCAGCAAATCTACTGGTCGATGTACGTAAATTAGGACAAGGCGAGCACGAACAGCTCACCATGTCCCCTGCTTGCTTAATTCACCGCACGGGGAGCATAAACTGAGGGGAAAACTACTGTTCTTTGGAAGCAATTGCTCCAGGGACATTTGCGGGGCCGGAAGGAGCGCGCTCGGCATGCATTAGACATCACAGTCAGGCGGTGTCGAGCCTCTCTGACTTCACGCTAAATAACGTTCACTGCGGTGGGTTAAACTGAAGTTCAATATTCAACTCTTATTTGAAGTCAATAGTAGTGAACAATTTTAAAAATAGCAAACATTCACTGGATCATGCCTTCATTTAGATTTGATTAAGTATTTATGGTATTTGATTTTGTGGCTACGAAAACGTTCTGAAAATCCCCTCCGTAACCAGCTTCGGCTCTCGTTGCGTCGAAGTGTCAACAAACGCAAGCCAGTTTCGAGGTGGTGACCGGCAGAGGCTACTGAAATTGCCACACAAGGATGAGGCGCAAAGTGTCCATGTGGTAGATGAACATTTTTGCCCTTGTGGAAATTGGGTTGTGGCTGGGTAAACGAGGTATCTATGGAGGTTTTTGCTTTATTCCTAACATGCTGCGACATCTACCAAAAAGTCAATAAAAATATAAATGCTATGAAAACACACTTTTTTCAAAGGGAACGGGGGGACTAGGAAGTATGGTTGAACAACAACAAAAAGGTGAGTTGTTTCTGCACATAACTGATTGTTACCAAATGACTCAACTGTGGAACATTGAAACGGCCCACCCTCATCTCTAAATTGATGTGCTTGAGGATATACAAAGCAATAAAATGAATTTACAGTGTTTTATCATTACTATTATACATGGGCACAGATTCCTGAGGTATCAAAATTATGCAAATTTCATCAGCTACTTCGGTAACATCGGCATATTGAAGTGAAAAAAGTGATTTAAGCTGCGACATGGCAAATAAGAAAAAAAGTGCTATAAGAAAGATAATTCCAATAAAAGTATACAGCATGATTTTCCTTTCAGTAAACATCAATCTGTTCCATGAACGTTTTTAAGCTTGATTTAAATATCAAAATACCCAGCATTATATACATGGCAAAACATAACCAAAACTGTGCGTGTATCTAAATTTGAGCTGGGAAACTGGAACTAGCTTCTGAGTTAAATGATTATTTGAATGATCTAAAACATCGTGGTTGCGCAGTGACATTCATGGTGCATATTCTCTACTCCGTTTCATAAGAGCTTTCAAAGAAACATTGCAAAATAACCGTCAAAAATCAGCAGTCTGTGACTGGAAAAGGCAGTACGAGCATGCAAGAAATTATTCTCCAGTTTTAAAGCCTTTGAGTTGCACCATGAAGTCGCGACATGAAGCTTGAATTTAAATTTCACAGACATTTTCACGAGTTTTTCACAAGTTTGATTGCGTTCAATATCTGAAAAGATAACGACGGAAAGCGATTCTTTTACTGTGTACTTTCATGGGAGAGGAAATCGAAATAAAGTGAAGAGCTTTGATTACATCAACAAATTGTTTGAGCTTTAGAAGTTAACTAAACATTACTCTCTATTACAGGGGATTTTAAGACATGTTTCGTAAATGATTTCTGGTTGCCAAAATAAGTAATCCTGCGCCTTCGATCACAAGAAATTTTGAAAAAAATACGCCTAATTTAGCTGTCGATTCAGTTAACACTCTTGGTTTTTAACATTCCAAACGATACATGACACTTCACTGATCATTTAGCAGACCAGCAGTTCGAAACATAAGAATATTTAGGCACATTTTTTTTTATGTAGAATTAAACGCCTGTTAACACTAAATTTGCTTTGATCGAGCAAATTTGTGAAATTTTTGGGTATAGAAGAACAGAGAGGTAATGTAGTTTCCTGAAAAGCAGGCACAATTTAATGATCATATGGATTAGATGTTAGTTTAAGCTTCCCTAACCATAACAACGACGTTCCAAAGCGAGGAAAGAGGAAAGCAGTATTTAGTATGGACTTGAGAGAACGCAGAATCTATGCACAAGGTGCAAAGACTGAACAAGTTGAGATATAAGTTTACTGAACAATTTGAAAGTTGAGGAAGAAAGTAGTAGGGGCTAAAAAATAGGTTGGCAGTGAACCGAAAAAGGAGGTCCGTAACAAAAAAAAACCTATTTTATTTCAACAAAAGGGATGCTTACTTAACCTTTAGCTCAGGACCTCATATATTCACCTTCCGAGCGCTAATTCCCTTTGAGTTACATCCTCCTAAGGAGTGAAATTTAATGATTATCGTAAAATTCCTATATTACTCCTTGATATGTGAAAGCATTTTTGAGTGATAATTTCACACTAAATTTTTCACACCATAATTCTCACCAACATTCACCAGCAAAATGCTTTTCACCCCAGATCGCATTTAAAGCATGGAAAGTTTCGTGACGAGTTGAGCAATAATAATTATTCATTTGCTTATTTCTATGTTACATTGAATGGATTAAATATTTCGATTTTTAACCCGCAGAGCCTGTTTTGGCACCTTCAAAATCTACGAAGATGCTGAGCTTTTCTTATTGTGAGGAGAGTGAGAGAATTCAGTTACCTTATTCTGTGAATTGGGAACTGGAGTCAGAATGGGAGCAGGTTGTGGATGAAGATTTGCAAAGATGTGAGCGCTATAAGCTCCCTGAGAACTTTTGACAGACAATTCTACTTTGAGAGCGATTGAATGTAATAGAACATTTTCATTGAAAAGAAATTTTTTTCGATTGCTTATTAGTCAAAAAAAATGTGGTTGACTTTTTGAAGAGAACTACGAAGAACCGGTTGATGTGAACAAAATTCCGAATTTCAGCTTAAGTCTCAGCTCAACATTTACTCTCCACCATTTTGACATTCATGCTAATGTTAGGTGCAATGCGTTTGCAAATGTTAGAATATTGCGTGTAAATGTCACGCATATTTCAGTAAGACTCACATTCCAAACAAATATTTTGTAAGTACAATTAAAAAAAAGTACCCCAATAAAAACCTATTTTTATTGGGTTACTTTTGGAGGAGCCACTCCCCAAGATTTTGAAGACACTTTACACATTCATGCGTACCCTGTACATGATCTCATTTTAATTAATTCATGAACTATGAATAATTGCTTTCAAAATTAATTTCTACAACATTCGCGTGTTATAACGAATTATTTTCGAAACTTCCCAAGCGACTGCATCCTTTAGGGAAACGTTGCGTAATTCCCTGCTCTATTGCTGAGGGCATTAGCACTTCCCTCGCTCGCTCCGGCCCAATTGTTTGGAGATGCTTGCCAGGTCATCTTTTTTGGGGAGGTGACATTAGAAGAAAACGTCAGGCAGCTTCAGCTGCGTCTTCCACAGACGCTCTTGAAATCCGCTGAATTATTCAGGACGGAGACGGCTGTTTATCCTGCGGGAGCGGTGAGCTTCTTATCGTTATTGAACTGCGAGACCAAAAGAAGGCGCCGTTCGCTGGGAGTGTTTTGTAGGACTTTTATGTCGCTGGATCTACTAGATCAACTCCAATTGCATCAAGTTGGTAATGTGTTTGTCAGAGTTTTCTTGAATGGTGCAGTATCGATTTGATTAAATAAATAAATTGAAGGAAGTTAGAATGTTTTGTAGGACTTGTATGGCATCGAGTCAGTGGGATATTTGTACCTAAGTATTATGTTGTATAGAGGCTCAGAGTTCTCATGCGGCAATCATCACGCAATTTCATCCTAGTTGAAGAGCATCATAAATTTTATTATTCATGTATGCCAGCTTCTAAATATTGGATAAAATATATTTTACCTTGGTGACACTTGGGAATTATTCTCCTATCCGTCCACATCCTGAGAAAATCCTCCACTGCTCTCCTGACGTTCTGCATCTGTGTAACCACTGCATGTATCACAAGATCATTCACACTTTCAAGGCTATTTCAAACGGACGAAATTAATTTTTTCACAAATTAAATTCAATTGCTCACAAACGAAGCATAAATTTACGCGAATGCAACCTAACTTCGCGCAAGTGAAATTATTTCACTATAAAATGTATTTGTATTATACCAATGCACGGCATGTTATATATATTATAAAATTTTACGGCACATTAACATATTAACAGAGAATTTAAGTATAGCCTGGGTTGCAGCACCAGGAGCCTATTTTAAAGTTTGTCTCCTATTTTAGACGCTTTCTGTAGTCCCCTTATAGCACAAGCTAATTTTGGAACAAAATTGTGGTTGTTCGATGCAGATTTACTAAAAGAGCTGTACAGGTTTAATGATCAATTTTTTCTACAAAATAACTTCTCACCCTCAGAAATGGGTTCAATATTTCATTTCCTTTTCTTCACCCAAAAAACGCACTTTCTCGCAACAAGCATTTAATTGCACGCAACTCACGAGTTATGCGGTCACAAGATTGAGAGCTTGAAGTATTCTTAATTAACGTTCCGTGTTGTGTTCTCGCAACATGTATGGTTGCAAGGAAATTTGTCATCACAAATGTGAATAATTTATGTACTGCCTTGATAGGTTAACTAATTTATTCGTTACTTTAGTCTTAAATGAAGCAATCATGGTGTTAAAATATACATGGGCTGAAAATCTCCATACCATTCGGCCTGCACACTATACCGCATCTGCAGAACGTTACGAGAAAATGAAAGTTTCCATTTGAATATACTACCGGGGATAACATGGAAGAAAATTACACATCACAGGTCATCATCATACGCTTTTTCCTTCTGAAAATTTACAGCAAAAATAAAGAATAAATTCATTATTCTACAACATGCCTGGTCCATTCATGGTTCGTCACAAGAGAACGTATATAATTATATCACAACCCTCTTCTCCCTCCAATTGCGTGTTACTGTACGACGCGTAATAGTTACGTCACCACTTTATCTTCCATTCCTTTTAAATGTGACTGCTTTGCTGGTCATAATTAGATCACCAAGAGGTCAAACAACCTTCTTCCCCCGCCGCATATTGCTGTAGAAAAGATATTAATTCCCCCACCTATAATGTTCTGGACTGACGAGTGGCTGGTAACATTGTCATGTTGCAGTCCGTGATTTCATTACTGTTCCATTGGTTAAATGGGAAAAAGACAGAGTCTTTCTTGGCCCAGCGAGCTCTTATGAAGCAAATTTAGGTCGGCACTGGGCAAATGCGCGAAAAATGAAGATATTGAACTAGATAGTTGCATGTGAAGGTTTTAAACAGAAAAAGTACGCAACTTTTTCCGTGAGTATAAGACATTGTTTCCAAGTGAGTTAACGAGCATCAAAAATCTTATAAATACTTATTTACGTTCATTGTAGGCATCCCTTTTCAAGGGTGGTATTTTTGCAGAAGTGCTTTAGTCAGCAATTTTATTCGAAGACCACTGATCGAAATTTGACATTTTTCCCCATCAAGTTTTTACCTTGGTCTCAGTTTTTTAAAGTGACTGGTATTTGAAAAACCGAGTATGTTCTACTGTTGTTGTTGCTCTAATGTTGTCTTAAGGAAGTAATGATACTTAAGTGAACCGGTGAGTAATGATACTTCCATGTGTTGGGTAAAAAGTTGATATACGATTACACACTCGGAAGCTGAATGAAATTGCTAAACAGAGACAGGAAAAAGTACGAAAACCATAAAATATTATAGGTTGTTGAATTTGCAGTTGGAAGTCTAAAAAATATATTTGATGTTCAATTTACATGTTTTTCCAATTTTTTATACATAAACCATTGAATTACGAACTGTAAGTAGCTAATATCACACTATGAACTGTAGATCCATAAACATCTTTTATGTAATAATATTGGCCAAGTAGATGCTGTATTTGCATTTATTGACTGTTTGATTTAGATTTAGTAACAGTAATCAACTGATCTAATGATCAATTTTTTTCTAAAATAGCTTTTCACCTTCAGAAACGGATGAATAATACATTTTCTTTTCACATAAAAAACGCAACTCAATACCCTGAGCGATGCTGGCAATGGTGACCAGTTGCTTTGCCCCCACGATCAGTTGAAACGACCGATTCGATTCCGCATCAGAGATTTCGATCCCCTTCAGTAGTGCTCAGCGGCAAATGAACTCGATGTGTCCACCACAAATAGAGGTTAGGATTCCTTGCTGGCAGCCTCCTTTAGCAATAAATTCAATGTGTTGATTGCCGACGCTACCCAATGTGTCTCGTTAATGAAGCACTGAAGACAATGAGCTTCATTTAGCGCAGGCTGTCTGTAGCTGATGTTCTAGATCCGAGCGGATTTATGCCTGGTAAATTGGTCCATTTTCGACGTCCCGTAATTAGCTATCAACCACTGACGGAGTGATGCCGAAGTTGAATTTGAATTAGAGTATTTTAATATTGAAAGGAGATGCATAAGAAAAAGCAATATCTTGAAAACTAATCTCCAGTCGTTTTATTTTGAACGTTTTGTATAGATTTTATGGTTATTTAGATTTACTTAGCCATGTAATTGGCGAAGCCCACATTTTTATGTGTGAAACAGTTTTTTCAACATTTTAACAGTAGTTTCCAGCTGCGTTCCAGCTTTTTCAAGCATTCGAGAACTTTTGATGTTAATTTAAGTTAATGTTCAGCTCATTCTATATCGAGCTATAACAGACATTAAACTTTGATCTCATAAGTTGAATGGAAAATATAAATTTTCTTCTCATTAAAGTCTTCGTATGAAAATATATGACCGAAGCAAATAAAAATGATGTTAGTTTCGAGCTATTTAAGAGCGATCGTAAGAATGTACATGAGGGATGCTAAAAGTTTAAAATTGTATTCCATTATTAAAATATTTCAAATGATGCATTGAATATTAATTACCACTACACAACATGAAACGACGAAGGTAGATTCCAGTTTACAACAAAAATTTTTCTCCAAAGCAAATCACACTCAAACTTGCTTGCAGGAAAAATCGAATGAAATGATATGAAGAAAATTTTTATCGCCGTCTCAGGATAATTAAATTTTCAATTAAATTAAACGGAGTAGAGCAAAGAATTATGTGTTCGACCGAAGACAAGCCTTCAGACACTTCAGAAGTGTTTGGGGACAAGCAGACAGACAATTTTGTGACAGCTGCAAGTCAAGTTTACTGACGTGTGCTCCAAATTTCCAAGCTGACCGTAGAAGCCTGAGCCTTCGCCTGAGAGAGCGCAATATCAAGTGGTTAAGATGCACTGTGTCATGCTGGTGCAATGTGATGAATTGTTTGCAGCTCTGTCTCTTGCGTACAACGTACAGAGTAGTGCAGAGTGTGCAGCACTCTCCTACACCCACTGAGCAGTACAGAGTGGGCAGCACTCTCCTACATTCACTGAGCAGTACAGAGTGTGCAGCACTCTCCTTCACCCACTGAGCAGTGCAGAGTATGTAGCACTCTCTTACACCCACTGAGCAGTACAGAGTGTGCAGCACTCTCCTACACCCACTGAGCAGTGCAGAGTGTGTAGCACTCTCTTACACCCACTGAGCAGTACAGAGTGTGCAGCACTCTCCTACACCCACTGAGCAGTGCAGAGTGTGTAGCACTCTCCTACACCCACTGAGCAGTACAGAGTGTGCAGCACTCTCCTACACCCACTGAGCAGTACAGAGTGTGTAGCACTCTCCTACACCCACTGAGCAGTGTAGAGTGTGCAGCACTCTCCTACACCCACTAGGTAGTGTAGAGTGTGCAGCACTCTCCTACACCCACTGAGCAGTGAAGAGTGTGCAGCACTCTCCTACACCCACTGAGCAGTACAGAGTGTGCAGCACTTCGATGCATTCACTGTGCAGAGCACTGCAGCATGTGCAGCTCCCTTCTTCAGCAGCTCGTGATGCTATCAACTGGAGCGCAAAAGCATTTTCGCAAAAAATACAAGAATGCCCAAGAGAAGCAGAAGCGCTTCCTGCAGAGACAATATTTCAGGTCTGGTCTTCCTGAGCGCTGGCCAAACTGTGCACGCCTCTGATCCGGCGACTGACATGAGCGAAACTTATTTTTTCCGTCGGATGTTTGCAATTTTCGGGCAAGAAGCAAAAGTCCCAGCACTGACTCGAATTTGCAGGCCTCCGAACAAACGTCTCCACTCCGGTATATTTTCTTATCCTTCAAGAGCTGTCAATTTTTTTGCAGTCGTCAGCTTATTTTTCTCGTTTGGAATTTCAAAAGGAAAAAACTTCACCTGATCATGAATTTTGGAAAGCATTTAAACAACGCAAGCGTCTTCTCCTACCCCGTTTGCTGTGAAGAATTTGTCACACCGTAAAATCCTTTAACTATTCTTTTGCATTGAGACCGGTTCAATAAGCCAGCTAATGAAAAATGTAATAAATTGAAGTCCGCTAGTGTTCTAGGCAAGCCTTGCATGTGCAGAACATTTTACTTTTGAATAATAAAATTAAGCTCATTATAAATTCGCTTTTTTCTTCGGGGAAGGAAATTTTGCTCAAGTTTGTCAATATTTCAGTTCAGATGTCCGATTGCTTTTTTTTTTATTCTTCAAAAGGATTTGCACATAGTTAACAAGACTGTAAAGTTAGACACACTGTACTTAGCTTGCCATCGTTTCGTGAGTTACTTTTTGGCTCTCTACTGGAAAAATCTGTCGGCTCATCAAGATACATGATAGTCGAAATAACTTCTACACACATTTGTTTTAAGCAAATGTTCAAGATGTAAATGGAAATTAATTGGTACCCTATTTAAAAGTTACATTTTTATTTAATTTATACTTCACAGGGACAATTGACACAAAAGGTTTAATGAATTATATTAATTTTTTTAATCCGTTTTTAATATACAAAATTAGGATGCGTCTCAATCAATTGTGAACCTACTCTAATTATCTACGGATTGCATAAAAACATTCTTCCCATTCACCCATCCGCCTTCAAAAGAATTATAAAAGCAATGCTACAACCCAGCAACAAACATGGCCAGGCTAATGAAATACTGCGGGCTATGGAAGTCAGAAACTGTCCGTAAAAACAGCTGCCGCTTGAGACTCCAGCTGCCACAACGCGAGCGTTCCCACATTGCTCCGAATAATCATTCCCTGAATAACCATGTCCGCGCTGCCACACTTGGGGGAACCAAAGCAGACGTAAATTTAATCACCGCTGACGAGTTCCGAATGCAAGGAAGTTGCGACGAAAAGTTGGAATTGTATTAGCATAATGGGACTAAAGCCATGCATGCTTTAGATGTCGCAGCCGAAGTCGAGCGACCGATCGGGACTACAAAGCTTCGAATTCTGTTCTGAACTTATGGATAGTGATAGGGTAAAGTGAGAAGCGAGCGAAAAGGTTTTTCCTCCTGGAAGCTGGCTTAAAAGGCTGGATATGAATGATTAACTCAGCGTACGCTCTTGAGGGTAGGAATGTGAGAACAGATTTTCTTGTGCATGAGCATTATATAGTTTTGGCATTGTTAATGAGCTATGTTCATTTTGTTCGATATCAATGGCTGGACAGTGCTGCTGTTTTTGTTGTAGGAAACAGCACAAAGATCTTCTACTGTAAGTTTAAATTCTCCCCAATAAGAATTTGCGATTGGAAACCTCCGCAATTTTAAAAGATTCTTAACGTTATACTAATCTGCGTTTATACGACTAGATTTAGCACAACAAATTACATTCCGCGATCATTACTCTAAGTGCATTACGCATGTTCATGAAACACTACGCAAACAGATGATTCACTTAATTGATGTTGAACGGCTGCGGTGATGGTTGGAAGGTGGCGAAATAGGTAATAAGGGTATCCAATAATTTGGTAGAGGTTACGGCATTGCAGAAGGTAAATTGTAATTGTATTCCATATTGATGAGAATACCGTTGTTAAGGAACTCAAGATTAGTTTAGTCGTTAGTTTTAGCCTCCCTACCCGCAGCAACTAATGCGATCCAAAGAGAGGAAGGAGGAAGGCACCATTTAGTATGGAGTTAAGGAAACGCGGAATCTACGCAGAAAGGGCATAGAAACAGTAAGTTGGGAAAGAAGATTATGAAACAAGATCAAAGTTGAAGAAGGAAGTAGTAGGTGTTGAAAAACAGGACAGCAGTGAACCGAAAAAAGGGTGGTCCGTAACAAAACAAAATCCTATTCTACTGCAACAAAAGGAAAGCCTACCTAACCTTTAGCTCGGGCCCTCACATAGTCCCCCTGGGAGCGCCAATTCCCATAGATACAATAGTTGTATCCCCCTGAGGGGGAAGGAACTCAAGAAAAAATACAAACTACAAACTCTTCAGTGGTATTGGTTAGGTTTTCTTTGAAGTAGTCAACGATACGAAAAATAATTTCAGAAGCAGAGCGAGCGTCAATTGCAACGATAGTTTACTTCAATAGCGCTGTCAGCAAAGTGTCATCTTAGGTCCATTATTGAGGTAAAATGCAGAGCCCGTAAAGCGTGGCATAACACCAATCACTTAATTCAAAATCTCCAGGAAATAAATCATGTAGGAACGAGAAGGCTGGCTCCCACCCTGCACTGAGAAATATAGAGATTTTGGATCAATGAGATTATTTGAAGCTCCCATGGAGGGCAGTTATAAGTCAGTTAATTGCATTGCTTTAGTTTTTTGATAATAGGATACGCTAGAGTTGTACTCAAATGTTGTCTTATATGCTGCCAACACCTAAGGTTCATTTCCTCGAACGGCTGAAGTGTAATTTACGACATGAGAAGCCGCACTCTGGTCGTTGGTATAGAGAAGGGCAAAAATGAGCGCATAAAAACCTTCTGCCTCAAACTTGGATAACTTATGGATTATTATGATTGAAAATGGGTCTTTGATTTCAATTGAATTTTTGAAAGAGTGGAGAAATTCAATTTCACACCGTTTTTCACCCACGGCGTTCAAGGTTGTTATTAGTCCCTAATTCCCAGAATTCATTTCATTTCCGAAAACAACTTGTTATTGGCTATACAACTTATATTTTTTCAGTTAGAAATAAATTGAAGGTACAAACTACAGTAAAATTGTGACAAGCATATCTCATTCAAGCATGGAAAAAAAAAGATTCTTTCATAAAAAAGATAAAAATTATCCTATTACCACAATCTATAAAAAGACCTAACACAACCTATAAAAAGATCTAATAACACAACCTATAAAAAGACTTATTACCACAATATTTCTAGCTGATTTCAATTGCTCATTCCATTTTGAAGTATGGAAACAGCGCCCCGTAGACCTAAGGCTGCTAGGAACATCTGCCGTGAGGAAGCGCGTTGAGCGCGCAAAGTGTCGCCATTAGTTGGATGAAAGCACCAATTCCGGTCCTTATTGTAGATTTCATTGATTTAATCGAACGCTCAGCTATTCTTCACTGACATACACGGAAAAGCGAATTTTCCTCTGATGAACTTAATGGTTTTAAGGTTTTTTCTTGGATTTTGTTGGAGTGAAAAAAAAAACACGGAAGGTAACCGAATAATGAGAGCATGATACTCAATCTTACAGCGCGCCATCATGAATAAATGAGAAGTTTAGTTTTTGTACCATTCCACAAGCTACTGATACGCTTAACGCGATTTGTGGGTAAGACCATAACAGATATAACAGATCGTCTGTTAGTTTAATTCTCCTTAACCGCAAAAAATGTGCTACTAAGGGAAGGAAAAGAATACTATTTAGTATGAAATTAAGGGAGTATGGAATCGAAACAGGCGTGCTCAAACACAGGTTTCCTTGCGCATAGAGACAACAAGATTGGAAGAAGTTTATTGAAAAAGATGCAGCATGAAGAACAAAGTAATATGTGTTGTAAAATATGGCCGCAATCTAACGAAAAATACACAAAAAATTGAAATTAACCTATTTCAACGAAAAGAACACCTCCCATACCTTCTGTTCAGGACCTCACATCTTCTCTCTGGGAGTGATAATTCCCATAGGTGTGCTATTCACTTACAAGGCTCACACTAAATGTATGAGCACAAGTAAACGCTCATGTGCGATGCTATTCAGCACAAACCAAATCAATCAACGACTACGTGGAGCAGCAGAATTCACAATAATAGATTGTTGGTAAGAGCTCTCGAAGATATTTACATTTGCGTTAAGATACCGTCAGTCGTTACTAAATTGCATCGACAAAACAATTGCATTGACGATGAATTACAGTGAATTGTATCGTAGAGATACCATAAGATTGACATATTTTTTATCAAGGCGGCTGTAAATGGGGATTGTATATTTCATAAATAGTACTTGGTTATGAGTAGCTTGAGAGAAATATATTTACGCAGAAGCACATGTGAAATATCTTTTCGACTGACACAGTTCCAACTTGGCTTTTGACGGATGAGGTATAATTAAAAAATGTCCGGTCTCGCACTTCACAATGACCATTGGGTTGCATAGCTGGGAAAACCCATGTAAATTTTGATACTTATGTTTAGATTTGAAGAAATTCAATACTGTTGACGCTATTCAGAAAATGCGCAAGTCACACTGTCTCAGGACTTAAATTTCAATTAATTGAGGCTCAAGAAAGCTCAAAATAGGCTCGAGTGTAGTCATTTCCCTGAAGTCGTAATGGAGATGAACTCTGCTGCCTGAACATCTTCTGTGTTGTTCTTGAGTGCACAAATGTACTCGTTTGTGTGCATTACGACAACCTGCAAAACGCGTGAACAGCGCTAGAATTCAGAAACTTGAACCATGTACACTCGAAAGCTCGCTCACTGTAGCTTTTGATAAACTTTAAATTTCATTTGCTTCATCATCTTAGTTAAGATCAACTCATGCACAACTTAAGCCTTTTCAAGATTCGGCGTTTCATCTCGTATGGGAATTTAATTTAAACACTGATGTACCTTCGCCGTCAAAAATTGCTGCGTTTTTTTTCAAGTTTTCGCAATTAAATGAATTAATGTCATTATGTTTAGGCACGCAGTTAACATGGTGGCAGTAGGGACGGACAGGCGGGACAGACCAAGCAGATAATAAACTGTGTTTTATTATCATTACTTTTATTTTGTGCCTGAAGAATGTGGCACGTTTGAAAACATTGTTGTTTTTAAATTATGAGGCTAAAGTGTGGAGAATAATTAAATTGAGAAGGCAATGTTTCATTTATTTTTTCTCTAATTTTTTCCTTTAAAAACATCTTCTAATTAACAGTTTCAAAATCAAAAGTCACAACTCCCACATTGACATGATTTGAAATATTGTCAGCACTTACTAATGCATGAGAAAAATCGAAGCTCTTCACATCTATCGCCTGCACACTCAAATCATAAAACAAAAAAATTTAATTTTGTGCAAATAGACTTTGAAAGTATTCTAACTAAAGGTTATCCATTGGCAAAGGTGAAAAAAGAATGAGACCATTCAATTTCCGTGTATTAGTAAATTTAATTTCAAAATCTCATTTTAAGTTACTGAGCTACTTCCCACTTGATCAAAAAAGATAAGAGCAGTACTTCAAAATACACATAAAATACTTTACCTCGAAGCTGAAACTCACAAAACAATAGCCTGGTAATGAGTAATGCTTCTCTTCTTGTAGCTAACCTTAAAACCCTTTGCGGCATCCATGAAATGATTTCCAATAGGAATTAGTGTGGAAGCTTACTCCAAATGGTGATGGCATCACGATCATTTACTGTATGAAACTGGTGATCATTCCTGTATAGATTTCTTACCATCCTTTTCCAATCGCTTTACGTCAAATTGAAACTAGATAAATAGGCTGGATGACGAAAAAAGGACATCATTCTCCTCAAAGAAAATTTCTTCCAAGCGGAACTTGTGGATCGCTGCGTTATCCTCTTCGTAGAACCATACATCATCACACAAACGAGAACACTCCGTGTTAATGAATGCTTTCTATAACACGTCACCATTGTAAGCTGCTGTTTGACGTTCCTGCACATTCTGAGTCTCACTTAGCCTCTGGAGGATGAGGCCCCCACACCATAACGGAACCTCCGCAATTGTGCCACGTAGAAAATGTTTCAGAGGTTATATTTTTGTCGCCCCGGTGACGTTGAAAGCCATTTTAACCGACTGGGTTGAAATTTTTCTCATCGGGGAACAGAACTATCTTCCAATTTTCAACGTCCCATATTTCGTGCTCCCTGGCAAACTCTGTGTGAGCCGTTAACTTTGTGACTGGGGAGCAGACAAGGCCCTTGCAGGCACTTTTCATTTTCGAAAACTTCTTATCGTAAGTGTCACCTATTGGTTGTTCGGCTGTAATTGGCATCAGTGAGTGTTTTTATCTTTGTCAGAAATCGTCCATATCTAGATGAAAAACTTTAGTGAATCTTCGTTTCAATGCTAGACAATTTTTTTGTCAATCACCTCAAGGTTTCACTTTCCCATAACTCTACTGGCCTTTCAGGAAGTAGCAAACCTCTGTTTAATGCTTTGAATTTCAACTGAGGTGGTACTCCGTGACAAATCATGCGTGTGGGACTGGCCCAACGCTTTGACCACATTCAAAGCAGGATGGTTTGCCGGCACTTGGCATGGTGGCTTTACATCGGGAGGAACACTCTTTAAACTGAGATGAAACCCATGAATTTCCCAACATTTAGACTTTTCAGCAGGTCGGAACATTTTGATTAACTGAAAAACAGCTCAGTGTTCAAAATGTGATTTTGTTTCCAATTTGAAATAACGGAAATTGATTTTCTTATTCATTCTTTATCTCTACCAGTGTAATATTCAGTTTAATAAAACAAATATTCATTTTGGTGAATATTTGTAAAAATCTATTCATGCAAAACAGTGTATTTCAGCTTCTCAATTGGTTCTAAACCGATGTCCAAGGCTATGTACATCGTATGCTCGTATTTTTGTTACCAAAATATTTTTACTTCTGCCCTTTCTAACAAGATTTATTTGAACCTTCAAATTTTGAGAGTGTACAAGCTACGTTATTTTCATAGAGAGTAATCTATTGCACCTTTAATTAGTATTTTTTATAAACGCTACCCCGTAACGTGGGGGTGCACCGTCGAGTGCTCTGGAGCCAACGTTTAGTGTTGAATTTTGTGACTGCCCCCGTGACTCAAGTTCCAAGTGTACACCAACCCATGAGGGCTTATTTTTAGGGCCAGCAACGCTCCATGAATAAATTTCCATTTTTAGAGGTGTAAAGGCAACGAGCCAGTGACTAATATCTATAATGCTTGACTTTTTCTATTTTATTTACAGTTTATCCGACGGAATAACGGGAACAGTGAGACAGAGTAAGCCAGTGGATGTTTCTCGAAAGGCAAGTGTCTTACTAGAGATCGGGGGCTTTAATGTGAGTGAGGGTAAACTGTCTATTTGAAGAGCTGAAGCACATCATTGAAATGCATGACACCAAAAATTCAGTAAATTTTTGAAGCAAATGCTCTTAGGAGAATATTCAACCAGACGCTCACACACAGTACAACATTCTTAGCTATCAGTGCCAGCCGTACGAGAGAATGCGAGTCTTTATACTAAAAAGCTTTCACTTTGATGCCGCTCACACGAGAACCAGCTAATTCAGCTCATACTGTAAATTAATGCGCTGGTTTCAGTATAATCTCCATGAAGGCGTTGCAAAATGGAAGTCATCTTAGTGATTCTGTCCACCTGGAAGGAGTCTAGCGGAACTTATGACGTTGGAGAAGAACATAAATAAGGTTCTTCTTATTTTTTCTGGGGGGGAACACGAACAACATGAAAAATAATTTGAGTTAACTCACGCTAGTTGAATGAAGAGACGTCAGTATAAATGGCGTGGACTAAATCTTCGGTGTAACAAAGTAATCGGTATTTTTAATTATTTTAGAGGCGAAGGAAAATAATTCACTCATGATTGACGTAGTACCTTCCTCAACATTAGGATTAAACATGCAGTGCATCCCTCTAAAAATGCAAGGTCGAGTCTGACTAGAACATTGCATCGCATTAGGCAGAAGGCCTTGAAACAATTCTTCCTACTCCTCTGTGAGAAACGCTTCAGATTTCTGTGGCTGTGAGGCAGGAAGCTCGGACGTCAGACCACGGTAGTGCGTCAGACTCCAAAACGGATCAAACAAAAATCCATTGGATTGAGATCAGGCGGTGAAGGAGAGATGGAGGCACATTACCTTGTTTCAGAACTTTGGAAAATTAACGTAAAAATTCTGTTGTGTTCTGCTCGACGAACGAGAGTGCGTGCTCTTCTGCTGGAAATTGAAAGGCTTGTTTCAGGAAAGCTTTTTAGCGTCCTTCATCTTAGGAAGCAAAATTTATTCCATGTAATAATTTGCGTTCACTTACGCACTTCGTCGAAAAAATATGAAAGGAAATTTCGCTACTTTGGAAATAGCAGCCAACATCACGAGCGAGGCAGGTTTTTATCGTCTGAAAACTTTTCTCGGAAACTGGCGAGTCTGCAAGAGACTTCTTCAGTCCTCTTGTCAGCCTGTGAATAGAGCTTAGTCTCACAGGGAGAGTTTCCCATTTCAGCTCACGATGTCACCAGCTAGTGAACGAACCCTTCTTGAACTTGTTCAGATGAGCCTTCGTTTTTTGAAGGTATGTATGTACCTCGCTGACGCTCTGTACCTTGAACATGCTTAAATTTTTCTGGGCAAGGTTTCTCTTGGTTTCGTAACTCACATTCACTGTTCTCGTTAACTTTCACGTTGACTTTCCTAAGATCATCTAACTCTTGCTTTGACCGCTTGGACGATACTTTCGGTGAAAATTCAAGGGTAACCATTTCGAGGACGATTATCAGTAGTTATAAATTCAATGAAGCGATCCAAAGTACTGTGATGTCTTAGATTTTTGCGCAACTAGATCATCGGATTTTGTCTCACTCGAGCTGCACACTCACATTAGTTGCACTATTATCATTTTTTCATTGAATATGTTCATTGGGAGTGAAAAAATTAAAAAGAGAAAATATTTATTGAAATTCATCAGCCTTTGCGTGAACGTTTATTTGAAATTATTTGTATTCAAGTTTCAAATTGATTGAGGAACACTACATGAGTTTGTCTCTGTCTTCTCACCAAACATTACGGTATGCATTGTTTCATTCAATGATTGACTTCATTAATTATGATTTAAATCCAAGATTAAGTCTTGAAACGAAAACTCAACTGAGTTTAAAAACTTAGCTGAAGTAAAAACAGTTTTTTCCAGCACTAAATCTGCGTGAGTAAATAACGCTTTACACAAGACATCATGCAGTATATATTACTTGCAATAAGGTCTCACAGAGCGGCCATTTCAACTAGCCACCTAATAATTCAGGAGCTTGGGAAGTTATAAATTAGGTCACAAAAATTCTCAAAATAGTTATGCAATATCTTCTTGCAAAAGGACCAAAGTTCACAATGCTACGCAAATAAAGACACATACACTCAAGCAATTCTCATATCCCTTACCAGAGCAGATAGAGGAACTTTCAAATCCCTTTAACAGAGCAGATGGAACTAACAGATAAGCGCTCAGAAAGATTTCCCATAAATTTGAATACGGCCATAGAAAAGTACAACATTGTGAAGCAAAAGGCAGTTGAAAAAATAAACATTTCAGTCCTACTTTGCGAACAATTGACCTACTCGTCTCGATACGACACGCAAAGTTTTCAGTTTCGAACGCTGATTGCCCTGCGCTGTGTCCCGAGACTGCACTTCAAAAGATGCGTCTCCGGAGACCGGCTCAGGAAGCTGGGTGGTTTGAGTGAACATTTGAGTGGAACACAATCTCCGGCGATCAAAAATATTGACTCCCTCGCCGCGGACTCTGGGGCAGAGTTTGGATCTGCGCTGCTGTAGACTGGAGAACTCGAAGGTTTGTTAAATAACAGAACAGGGAATAAAATGGTAACGTAAGTTGCCTTTCAGCTAGAAGTGCGTACCGATAACTTTTTACGTTACTGGTAAGGAAATATTGGTTTTAACCTGTTCTCAGGTTTACGTTGTAAAATCGTTCGTAGTTCTGGCCTTATTGTGATGATCAACGGAGAAGCACGTGTTTTCTAATCATTTTAACGACCAAACACTGCCAGCGGAGGAATAATTACTCCGAGAAAACAACAATATCACATTGCACGGGAGTGGGTCAATATTGAAGGACATCTGAATAAACCTGAAAAATTTGGGCGTACTAGAAATCAAAAACTAGTCATAATTCTTATTACAAAATTACCTGCAAATTAAAGAAAATAGATAACTGAAGATTCCAAGTTTATGAGAAATAATTCCACACAACGAAGTGTTTTTAAGAGACGTTTGCCATCAGAGCGTAAAAGTTTCCAGAGTCTTCAGCAGCTACGAAAATATTTCGTTAAAATCAGGGAAAAATAAAACACATGCGTGTAGAAAATAGCATGTACATTTTCATATTGCTTAATTTTACTAGTAAAATAACCTAATACTTTCACGTTACTTTAATGAATTGCCAGTGCATTTAGCAAAAGAGCTTGGATGTAGAATCTCTCCTCTCTTTTCCACGGCATCCGCAGTGATGATTGGAAAGGAGCGCCGGGGCGCGTCGTGTTGAAGTCGAGGGCGTCCGCCTCTCGCTCCTCACGCCTGCAACTCACCGGCCCAAAGTTAGCCGTCTTTTCAGCGACGAGTTATGACACACAAGCTCCCCGGAATTTTCTTACAAAACTCGAACGGAATTGAAACTTTTCATTATTCATCGAATTTCATAACTTTTTCTTAATTCGGTCTAATGCTGTACAAAACTTTGCACTTCAGTGGCTGAAAATACGAAAAGGGCGATACCAAGAAACGCCATGTGAAAAGATTTTGCTTTTAAGGCTGTATTGCCAATATCAAGAAACACGTGTGGAAGGAAAAGAGCCTGAAATTTGTTCGCGTACTTCTAATGGTAATGCCTTAACTACAAACTCTCGAAAGTTTTCGTTTGTTTTTGGTATAGTAAGCCTAAATGGGAAGATGCCGTGAAAGAGACTATAATAGAAAGCGTTACGACAAACGGAATAGGAAACGTAACAAAATTTAAAAGGAAGCGTTATAAAAATCGAAATTGGAAACGTAATGAAAATCGTAATGGAATATGGGATAAAAGCACAATGGAAAACGCAATAAAGAAAAGCATAGGAAAACGTCACAGAAAACGGAACGGAAAATGTATTGAAAAGCGCAGTGGCAAATGCATGAGAAAACTCAGTAGCAAACGTAATAGAAAACGAAATAGAAAACCTAATAGAAAACACCATAGCACTCTGGCAAAAGAAAGAAGAAAGCCGAGTGTGATTCGAAGCGCAAAGAGAAACGTTTAAAAAACGCCGATTAGATAAAATAGGTTAAGCCTCCCAAACCACAACAGAGGTGTTCCAAAGAAAGAAAGGAGGAAGACATTATTTAGTAGGTAGGTAAAAAAACGGGAAATCTATGTACAATGTGTGTTCCCACACAAGATCCCAGCGCATAGAAACAGTCAGTTAGAAAGAAAGTTCACGAAACAAGAAAAAGTGGGAAAAGAAAGCAATAGGTGCTAAAAAAAAGATAGAGGGAACAGAGAAGTCTTAAACAAAACACCCCCAAAAATCTATTAAAACAAAAGGAACGTCTATAAAACCTACAGATCAGGACCTCACATATTCCCCAGGGAGCTTTCAAGCAGGAGGGTCGCTATGTCTCGCAAGTCATGGAACTAACACACAAAAAAAGTTGACAGACCTAAGATTGAGTCAAATCTTAGTTTCGAATGGGCGGACGGTGAGGAATAAAGTATTTGAAATTATTTGCCAACATTTTCATGTGAAAAATAAATTTACTGTTGCTCGGCTAACCCCCATGCACTCTAGGATCATAAAATTTCCCTAAGCGCGTAATCAACTTTACTTGCTATAGCAAGATCTGAACAACGATGTCCATCTGCTTAAACTACTGAGGTCACCGCATGCACCTCCAGACGCATATTGGTGCCATAAGCCTCCACCACATCCACCTCCAGTCGCCCCGTAGGCCTCCACCACATCCACCTCCAGTCGCCCCGTAGGCCTCCACCACATCCACCACCAGTCGCCCCGTAGGCCTCCACCATATCCACCTCCAGTTGCACTGCAGGCCTCCACCACATCCACCTCCAGTCGCCCCGTAGGCCTCCACCACATCCACCTCCAGTCGCCACGTAGGCCTCCACCACATCCACCTCTAGTCGCGCCGTAGGCCTCCACCACATCCACCTCCAGTCGCCCCGTAGGCCTCCACCACATCTACCTCCTGTCGCCCCATAGGCCTCCACCACATCCACCTCCAGTTGCCCCATAGGCCCATTGAGGCAACAAAAGATATCCCATCTGCGCCAAATTACACAGCTCCGGCAATTGGTTCGGTTAGTATTAATTCTCGGCCATTGGACGAACGGCCTTTGACCGCGCTTTCTCATATGGGCTTTTGGAAGAAATAATATCCAACGGTTGCTTGTAGGCCCGATAGTATTGACTTCTGTCAATAATGAATGAGCGGCAATTGGGGAATTGATCGGAAACTTCACTCGCTCTGTGTCTAGTGCCGTAATTGATCGATATTTTGTTGTAGTACACTGAATAAGATGTTGGATGTTATTCAAATACTGCGTAAACATTTCCGCATACAGAGCGTAATGTACGCAAAGTGTTGCAAAATGAGAGCAGTGAAAAATTTTGTTAAATTTGACTACGTATGGATGCCACTGATTTTAATGGGAAATGAAACAGGAAATGCAGGACTAAAAAGGAAAAAAATTTAGTGTTGTCTGAAATTCGTGGAAGTTGATTTGATACAACAAAAATAGCGTTTTAAATATAAAATAAAAATTTGATAAGTAAAGATATCAAATTTAGTTGATTTTGCGTTAAAACTACGCCCAATACAGATCAAAGCAGATGTATGCAGAATGAGGCAGACCAAGGCAAATCAATGCATAATTAGGCAGATGAAAGTAGCTAGAAGTTAATTTACGAAAAAACGAAGCACACCAGTTTAGACTCAGGCAGATTAAGGCAGTTAGAGGTACATCAAGGCAAACCGAAGCTGATTAAAGTAAATAAAAGCAGAAAAAGGAAGATTGAAGCAGATCAAGAAGAATGTTGAAAAATCTACTAGATCAGTCGTGATGAATCAAGATTCTTCGACACAGTTCTGCTCTCAAAGAATTTCAAATTGTTGACTGTGATCTAAGTTCAACGACAGCAGGTACGATGGAGATACAAGGTTGACGATGACGATTTATTTTCCTTGTGGAAATATTGCAAGCCTAATCAAGAGAAACCAAAGTTATTCTCTATTTTGATCCTGGGCCCTCAACAGAAAAGACCTCATTCACAAAAGCCATCGTTCCGTCGAATCTGGGGCAACGCTTTTGTTTAGTTATCACTTGGCTCCTTCGCTTCTGTGCTATAGATCTTTTTGGTCATCCTACGAAGAGCCACCGTGACCAATTAGTGAGATCAAGTGAAACTCATGTGAACGCATTTTCATTTTACCTTCTTGTCGAAATAAATTTACAGCACATTGGAAAAAGTCTAACGCGTGGTGGTAGGATGTTTAAATCGGCAAACGATAGGCGATACCATTTATAAAAATCCTTCTAAATAAATTCTTGACGTCGTGAAAAGAATGTTTGAGTGAAATACTTTGACATTAATTTTATTGAGCACAACTGCACTGTGTTTCATGCAACGTTAACTAGAGTTTTAACTCCACGACAACGCTTTGCCTTACTTAATTTGATGCAGACAAATAAAAGAAATATTTTTCATATTTTCTCGTGTACAGTAGAGAGCGACAGTGACGGAGCGTTTAGGAATGTAGTGTTACTTCTGCTCTCATTTTCAGTCGGTGAACTTTGATTGATGAAAATATTCGTGTTTGGATAGCGACTTTGGAACGAAGTTGTTGTGTTTCAATCACAGCTTTGGTGACTTAGGAGCTCGAGCAAACAAAGGTTTGTCTTTCAGTTCCCTTATCTGGCGACTGCCGCTATCATTTTTACGTGACAGAGTTTGTGGTTCAGCAATTTATTTCCTGAACAAAAAGAGATTCATCAAGCAAAAGCTCCTAAGCTTTTCTGAAATGCAATCCAAACTTTAGACGACTGAAAATAATTGACAGTACAATGCAGGGATCATTAACATAAATTGATAGTTTGTAAAATACGCAAATGAATTTCTTTGGTAGAAAAGACTGACTAATAGCCAACGATCAATTAGTTGTTGAAATATAATAGTTGAGATATATGTGAGTGGTTTTCTTTTTGAAAATTCCAATTCCAAATTAATGCGCCAAGATACAGTTCTTTGGTGAGATCATTTTATTTAGGAAAGCCAAAATATTAAAATTTTTGGAAAGTTTCGACCTCCAGGATCATTATCAGCCTGAAAACGAGTATAAAAAACAAGGCAAATGTCAAATTTTAATCAAATACAACAATCATGGAAAATGAAAAGTCAAAAGCAAAAAAAACATAAAAGAAACAAAAAGCAGGTATAACTGTTCAGTAATTTACATTTGTTTTTTGTTCTGTAATACCTGATTGAATTGTTTGGAAGTTCCTGATTAGACCAATAAAATATATTTTAGTAATTACACTAATGTGGACACTAATGTGGACATTTACACTGGACTTTATTTTTTGTTTTTTGTTTCTCGCATGCGATTTTTGATTTTCATTTCCAATGATTGATGTATTTGATTCAAATTCGACATTTGAATGTTTTTTCTACTCGTTTTCAGGTTGATAATGATCCTGGAGATCGAAACGTTCCTCACATTTTTAATTCATTGACTTTGCTAAATAAAATGATCTCAGTAAAGAAATGTATCTTGGCAAAATTTTTTAAAATGGTTGAGTACTCGGAGTACTTCTCAAACAAAAGAAATTATTTTATCAGTTAGAGTGACTGGTTTTGCCTGCAATTAAACACAATCGACTAATTTATTCCCAATTTCAAATCCCAAGCTGTGAAGAAGCTCTTTATCTGAAAAAGATAGGTCTCAAGAACCTCTAACTTTATATTGCAACATCGAAAGATTTGGAAAATGATTCGCACACACACATTTCAATTTTACTTGGAAAGAGTTTCTTGTGGTATACCAAGCATATCCGCGCAAGACATCGCCGTTTTTAGAAACATATTTTGTTATTGTAATCAGAAACTTACAAACAATTCAATCAGGTTTAAATTTAGGGTAAAATGCCTATGTTTTTACCCGGTAAGAATATTCACACTTCTGTTCTTCCGAGCACCAGACTGGAGAATAAACAATTGGATCTGAATTATATCAAACTTTCCTTTCGTTAGTACGTCATCTTGAAATCATCATTCAGTGACCTAACATTCTTCAAAACCTTGGAAGATGATCGAATGAGACCACGACATTTTTTGTGGTAGACGTGAATTAGAACTCAAACTTCCGCAGAGTTGCGTGAATATCAAGTTGAATGACCCCTCATGCAGGTATCTATGGGAATTAGCGTTCCCGGAGGGGATTTGTTAGGTTCCGAGCTAACGGTTAGGTAGTCCGTCCTTTTTGTTGAAATGGAATGGGTTTTTGTTTCGTTACGGACCATCTTTTTTGGTTCACTGCAGTCCTATTTACTGCATCAACTGCTTTCTTCTTCAACGTACTTCTATCTAGTTTCATGAAATTCTTTCTCAACTCACAGTTTTGGTGCACTTTGTGCATAAATTCTGTTTTCCTTCAACTCCATACGAAAGGGTGCCTTCCTCCTTGCTCTCTTTCAGTCATTGTCGTGGTTGGGGAGGCTTAAACAAATATCTAATTAAATCTAATCTCAAGTCGAGAGGTTCTATGTGTGCGTAAATCCACAAAGCGCTGGAGTGCACCGCTTGCTGCAGTTCCTAGCCACCGACGCTCGAATGCCAGAAAATATCACACAGTACGCACGTAGGGGTATTTACATATTGTACATTGGGTAATTTTCTCTCCGATAAAAGTTAGAAAAAATGTTTATTTTGGCTAAAAGTCTATTTAGTGAGACAAATAGCTTGATTATCCATGGCTTTGAGTTTACGCTGACTTGCTGCGGCTTGAATGATATACACCGCAATGGAAGGAAAGCGTACTATCAAAACAATGGCTTGCAGGCGGAATGAAACAACATTCAGGCACGTTGTTCAATTCCTCACCCATGATACATATGTTTTGATACAATTGCAAGTTAACTGAAATGCAGAGAAATTAATTAGGGCTTCAACAGTCGAACGATCATGATTATTTGCGTTTGGAGGACCTCTCATCCAACGCAAACTTGAAAATGGCTTGGAAGTCATGCAGGAGAAAGAGTTGGTGAAGCAGATATAAAGACAAAATTATGCAGCTCTTCGATGTGAATTTGCTTCTACAGTAGTTCCCTCTTTACTTGTTTTATAATTTTCACTAAATTAACATCGTCGCAGTGGGGCAGCTAATTACGTAAGGCCTTTTAAGGGCACTTACGCGGAAATCTGTACCGCTACAAGGACGGGGATTGATTATAAATTAGGCTCTGGCAGCCATATACTTAAAAAATCCTAAGCTGAAGAGTGACTGTTTTACTTGTGCACATTGCTTGGGTCACTGTTCGGCAAACACTGAGCAATTTACCTTAATGATTGCTCCAAAGGACGTTGAAAACATTTTCACCGTCCATCCTGAAGAACTTCCATACTTTACAAGAGATTATGAATTCACCAAGCGGTCTCATCGCCCTCTTGAACTGGCTTCTTGTTTGATCTCCGTCAGTTCTCATACGGGAAATCCTTCGAAAAAGCTTCATGACATTTTAAGCTAAGCTTCCATAGGACTGATGGACCACTAATGCAGTCGTTTGAATTAAAAGAAAATTTGATGGCTTCGTCAAGTGGATTAGCCGATCGCTCCAGCTTAATTAAACTTCAGTGGAGCTCTCATGAAACTAATGGACTCTTCTCTTCTAAAATTAATGCTCAAAGACCATTTATCAAATGAAGTTCTTACGTGGTTTGTAATATTTAAACAGCGCTCCATCCCACTAAGTAATTTTGCCTCTCAACAGGGTTTGCTCAATTATGAGGTAACGGCTTCAAATTTTGGAGCAGAATTTTAGCATCCGTATAAAAGAGCTTTCAGCCGTCACGGTTGTAACATCGTTGGAAAGAATGTTATTAAAACGTTCATTTTGAAGCAACTATGGGAGACATACAAAAGTATACCAAATTCAAAGAGTGCGAAAAAGTTTCATGCTCAACTTGATACACTCCGATTATAAGTTTAAGACCACTTGTAAAACTGAAAACATACTGTTTGGTATTAATAGACTTTAAATATTTTCTTGCTAGAGTTTTTACATTGGTAAAGATAAAAGATGAAGAAAACAAACAATTTCATGTCGAATCAAGTCAATGCGAAAATCGTAATGTAAGTAACTGAGCTGCTTGCTGGTTAATCAAAAATTAAAGTGTAAATGTAAGTAAATCCTTGGATTTCACTTCAATTTGAGATCTCTCGCGGAGTGAAAGCGTCACTTTGCCGAAGCCTGTAAACTATTCTTCTTTGAAGGCAGTCGACTAGTTGAGTTGCATAAACAAGTTTTGTCACGGCTCCCAATCGCAGTTGAGATAAAACGCAGTAAAACAGGGATTTGAAATTTGGCGGTTGAAAATCAGCAGAATTTGGTGTTAGACTTGTGAAAAAAAGTCATCAACATTTGATAGGAGAATCTGTTCAGGGCATGGTCCCCCATAGGAGTCCAGGATTTTGAGACCATTTGAGAAATAGAGATTGTTGCTGCTATAGGAAGTGTAAGAGGTCAGGTACATCCTGTGAAAAAATGAGACTCGTACGTTCACTCGTTCGCCCGCTACGGGGGTTTGAAGAATTTGGGGGAGGGGAGGGGGAAGTGGTTTTTCATCATGTTACACCTCCCCCTTGGCACTTTCTTCACGGCACGACGTTGCTATGTCATCTTCTATGTCTATATATTACTGTTTAATGATTTCAGGGGTCTAACCAAAGCGAAAATGTTAAAAATTTATAATTAAAATTGTTCATGTTTCTTTGTTTTGCTTATAATGTAAACAATGGCTTTTGGGGTTTCAAAATGCTTCTTCTCCTACAGTTTTTAAGCTACAGTGATAATTTTGGTATCATTGGATGCAAAACGACGATGGCTTTTCAATAAGTCAAATTGTTTTTCGAAATTATTTTTTTTTCGAAAGCTATGACGTCATAAACCCATATTTTTTGGAAAAAAAAGTTGCTCTCGTGTTTTTTTTATTTTTTTTTTATTTAAAACAGAAAATTTGGGAAAAAACATTTAAGTTTTTGGAATTTCCACGTTTTTCCGCATCTAATGATACCATAATCATTCCTGTAGCTCAAAAACTGTTGGAGGAGAAGCATTTTGAAAACCCCCCTCAAAAATTCCGTTTTCTATGCATATTTCATTTTCTATGAAGAAAATAGCATTTTTTCATAGAAGACAAACGATTCCTAATTGCATTTCCTATCAATGAACCAAATTTGATTGCTCTAGGTTTAATAATAAAAAGGTCTGAATGGGGGACTATATCCTTTGAGCTTTCCGTTAAGATAATTCAAGATCTTCGAGGCAGTTAAGGCACTCGCTAGTGTCGATTTCGGTCCGGTAACTATTAGGCGACCATAGACGGCGAAAGGTTTGGAAAATCAAAAAATTGGCAAGGGTCTCGTTGCTTCCAAGTCCCTAAGTAAACCGTTTAAAATTTGCCAGTGAGCACCAAACATGGATTGTTAAAAATTCAAAGAGAGTTTTGTTCGCTGATGAGTAAGAATTTAACCTAGACTTTCCTGATACCTTTCAGCGTTACCAGTGCGACAGAGTTAGCTTTTGGAACATTTTTTATACGGCCCTGTGGCATAGGTTCCGTCATGGTGTGGGGTGCTTCATCCTCCAGAGGCTCAATGAAACTTCAGATTGCGCAAGGATGTCCAACAGCGGCTATATCGGAAAATTGATCAGTGAAATATAAAACTTTAAATAATATGTGGACAAATGACAAAGAGTATTCGTTACGACAAAGGAGCATTCGTCTCTGTGGTGATGGATGGTTGTGCCTGTAGGATAAAGCAGCAATCCACAATACTCGCCTGACCAAGATTTTCTTTTATGAGAATGTCTCTCTCTCTCCCGTCAGCCCGCCAATCCTTCAGATTTGAATTCGATAGAAAACGTTTTGTGACAGAGCATAGATAAAGCCTACAGAAATGGACAACAATTTGAGACAGTGAATGATCTTCGTGATATCGTTTCTTCTAACCCATCCTATTTGGAACCCTCATTTCAAGCACGCCACTAAGAATTTCTGATACTATCAATAAGAACAGAGGAATGACTCATTACATAATTTTCATTGTAAACTTTAATTTCACCGTAAAAATGTTCAACTTTTTATTTGGTGTTCTCATTTTTAATCAGATGGTATGGAATTTAATACCTTAAAATATAATTTTGAATTAAATTGATTGAACAGATATTACAAATGTTGTTCATCCTTCATCGTTTCCGTAGAGTTAACCAGAGTAAGAAAACTTTCAAAGTTTATTTGAGTGAAATAGTTATTTTAGTTTATAAAACAGCTAGTTTTTTATAAGTGAAATGAAAGTTTTCGAAACATACGCGAACGTTTCAAAACCCGTCACACAACTGCTGAAGTAAGCTACAGGATCAATGGCAATACAACTCACAATGAAACAAATTGACGATCGAAACTGCGGGCCAATAGCAGTACAACACACAATGAAATGTATTAATGAATGAAATATTAGGTTCAAAGGCAATTCAACACACAATGAAACAAACTGATCAATGAAACAGTGTGGCCAATGGCAGAGCAACAAAGAACCCTGCTACCGAGACAGCTACTGCTCAAATCAGGAAAGGAAATGGAGTGTGTTGCCTACTTATATCGTATTTAGCACCAGACTGTATTGGACATGTAGCTTTATGTAGTATTTGACACCGGGATGAACTGTGTACACTGTTCTAAGAAGTTTTAGGCACCGAAATGAACTGAAATGTTGTTCAAGATGGTATTTGGTCTTGGAATGAACTGGATATGTTGTTCAATATGGTATTTGGTACTGGAATGAACTGGATATGTTGTTCAAGATGGTATTGGGCACCGGTATGAACAGGGCAAGTGAACAATGAAGTAAGCATTGTCTGCTACTGTGGTGTGTGACACCGCAATGAACAGGGCATGAAATCCAGACAAAGGTTAGCTTTATAAGTGTGCAAAAGTTTCAAGTACATCAAGCCGTAATATCAACAGGTGCGATAAACCAGATTAAATGTCAAATGTAGTGGAAACATCGCCTGTGAAAGCGAGAATGTGAACCAATTAGAAACATGACCTGCGAGAGTAGAGCAATATTTCATTGACCAACTCGCAATTCCTTGAAGCCAAGCGAAACGAAAACTACGTAAAAATTATTGCAATAAGGCACAAAAAATTCGAAGAGAGTCAGTGAATTTCCAGCAGCTTGAAACATTTCCAATTACTTTACGTAGTTGATAGCATTATCTTTCCCTTGTGTTGGAACCTAAACATTCAAAAACCTTGTACCTCACTCTTCCTGTACATGATTATAATAACCTCATCTTGAGAGCAGTTCACAAATCATCCTACAACAACACAGCACATTTGTGGAATATTTTCCGTGTCAGAGCATGCAGCAAATTTGTCTCGTAAATCCAATATTGTTTGACGAGGCCGTGTGCGCCTTTACAACCGCCAGCATCATTTTCGTATGACCCATTCCGGTGTGCGCCGAGTTTAGTGGCGGCCGGGCGTACATTTGCAGCAATCTGCGACAGGTATTGACCCTCAGGAGAGTGTGGTTGTGGCTGTATGAGCAGCTGTAAGTGCGGTCCCAAGTGCGGTGGTGAGTGTGGTTGTGTGCTTGTAATTGTGGTTATGAGTGCAGTTGTGAGTTTGTTTGTAGGGTTGTAAATGGGTTTGTCAGTGGGGTTGTAAGTGGGTTTGTGAGTGCGGTTGTAAGCTAGGCTGCAAGCTAAGTGCGGTTGTGAGTGGAGTTGTGTCATTGAGAGTGCGATTGAGATAGAGATTTTGAATGTTGCTGTAAGTGCGGTCGGGCGGCTAATCTTATCCTACCAAGTAAATCACACGACGCGTTGACGCAAGTACAATATCAAGTCAAGTTAGAAATCGCATCTGAAATTTTCAAGAATTTTTTGAAAATCTTGCCTTGTAGCGTCTGACCTGACATTTAAAACAATTGGCATGACGTTCGTATTGAAAATAATTTAAATCATTATGTTATTTACTTCAAGTCTCGAAAATTAAATCTTTAGTCGTGACAGTGTTATTAGAGACAAAAAATGTATTTGTGAGTTTGTCAGGTGAGCTGGAGTTTTTTCATATTCATGCACGAGTTCAGGGCTGTTCAAAGCAATGTCCCGATAAAGGTTGTACGACTTCGTTTCCTTACAGCAGGGACAGCAGGTTGAGGAGCAGAGATTTTCATAGGACACGTCAGGGAAAAAATCTAACAAGAAGTACAATATATTGAGGCTATTTTCGAAAGAGGACCGAAAAGTCCTGTGGGGCGTTAAAGGGGTAAAACGAAGCGTAGGTAACAGCGGGATATATATGAGCTACTTGAAAATACAGGTTCGATTCAAATACATTAACTTAACAAGAGATAAGCCTTTGCCCTCACGGCCTCCTCGAGAGCCAGTGTGGACCTGGTCACCGCATCACTCGGTGTCGGGCTCATGTCTAAATAATCGTAGTGCGTTGAACGTGATGGACAGAATCACGTGGTGTGATTGATTAGAAACTTCTATACCAGAGCAGACATGACTTAAAAGTGTGGTTTGATATTTTAGGAGAGTTGTATTAGCAAAGGATCAAATAGACAGTGCTCTCTTAAACGCGTTCATAACAGCTCGAGCCAGAATGCATCAGCAATATGTCGTATTCGTGGTCAAAATATTTGAGGGACATGATGTGCACGCACAACCGCTGACGGCTTGCTTTGGTTATCCATAGTTCATTTTGAAATGAAACTCAGCTTACAGCACCGAAATTTACGGAGCTTGTAAGCCCATCCCTCTTCTCTTGCTCCAAGATCTTCATTTATAAGTCAGTGGCCCGATTTGATCATTTTATAAAAGCTCATGGTCCAAAAAAGTGTGTTTTTTAGGAGCCGAAGAGAACGTTTTGCTTAAAACAACTTACAAAACCGCGCTGCGCTACAACTGATCAAGTGAAAGCATTTTTTTGAAGGCGAAAGACGTAACGCCAGCGGCATTTGCTAGACCCTGGACAGCGCGTGCTGGTCAAAGTCAGGCGAATTCTTTCGAGAAATTGCAATGGTATTCAAAAATACTTTCAATTTTCAATAGATTAATCGTGTATACTCTTAAACACGTTGTAAAACATCTTAGAGAAAATTTTGATCTATTAGAGAGGGTTGTTATAAATATCAAAGTTGAGTGGGGAAATTCAGCTAGCAGAGCACGCTCTTATCTATGATCTTATAACGCTCTCAGAGAGAGGTACGCAGCTAAGTTTGCTGCATTTTATCTGTGGCTTTATTGCGCAAATAGATTCTGTCTTTGAAAAGTATTGTCTGTGTTTGCAGACCTGAATATCTGAATCTCGTGCACATGATGTGCTGTGCACATAAAACAAACATTTTACCGATACCTAATGATTGAAATCCCAGAAAGGCATTATTTCCAGCATTCAACATATGTGTTTATACTGATGCGTTAACACAACGCACTTGCACGCAGATACACAATCTACACACGCCAAACAAATTTCACACATCGTCTCCATTTTTTGTGTTCTCAATGCTGTTGCCGTTTTGGCAAAAGAATCTTCACGAGGGCACTGATGACACGAAGTCCCATTTTATGTAACGACCCAGTTGTCACAGTATCAGTATCCTCAGTTTCACAAATCTCACAATGTCGCCATTCATATCATAACACAGTTGTCACAGCACCAGTTTCCTCAGTTTCACAGGTCACATGGCGTCACAGTTTATGACAGTTTTCACAGTTACAGCGTTCAATGTGCGTGTCATTACAGGGTATTCTGTTATGCCCATGTTGTGTGACGCAGTCCGTAGGTTGGACGCCCAAGTGCAGGCAGGAAATTTAATGTACCTCAGTCGACCAGCCCACAACTCTTGGCAGACGATTGAAAATTCGTTTCATTAGTTGTAAATTCGTTACAAGTCATGAGTGTTAGAACATAGCTGAGATCATGTTGTGTGTATTGCAGTCTGTATTTGGTTTCATGTTACACGCAGTGTGACTTGACTGTAATGCTTGGAACATTAGGTTTCGTAATTATTGAAGCTGAGTTTGTTTAGTTTTTATTGTCTGATTTCAAGAGGAAAATTTCAAGAGCTATCCATAAAATGCTACAAAATAGTCATCTGTAAAGGCTACCACAGAAATAACAAAGAAATTTTGGAAATGCGATGGCAACTCCGCATGGGAATTATATTATACAGAGTTAAATAGAGGTGTTTGATGTGAAAGTTTGTAATTCTGGAATTTTCGAGATTTGCGAGATGATATTTCCTCGTAAAGTGGACTTAAATTTTGCCAGCCATTATTGATCACAAAGAGCAAACTATTCAAGAATTTTTCCCCACGAGTGCAATACGTGTTTTTTTTTTAATTTAGGCTTCTAATACAGAACAGCGCAGGCCACAATCCTTGTGTCGCCCAGAACATACGTCGTGACTAAGTCTTAATTTGAGCACAGATTTACGCTTCTTTTTATCGCT
>JACJUY010003395.1:63738-79461 GCA_014220935.1 Platorchestia sp. MABIK
AAATTTACCTTACCTAAGATTTGCTCATCTAGCAAGAGAGTGCAAATTCTTTCTCGAGCAATTCTTCCTTCTTTCTTCTTGTTTCTACTTTCTGAAACCTTGAAATTTCCTCTCATTCTGAGTCTACGTCTGAAAGTCACCGCACACTGGACCAAATTAATTAAGTTCAGGTACGAAGAATCTTGTCTGTGATCTATTCTGTTGAAGTATAACCTGATATATTCCTTCTTTATATTTCTTCACTTTCTGGCTGTGTGTGTTAATCTATGCCTTAATCTTTCTTTACAGTATAACTCTCGCTGCAATGGCTACCTTGGACCTGTTAATGCCACTTCTTTAATTTTCACTCAGTCCTTAACTCTGAGGTAAATATTTCCTGATTGAATTCCTTTCAAGCTTGCGTTATATTAAAATTTTGCTTAATATTCACTAGCTTTCCCTTATTGCCTCCAAATTTCTTTTGCCTTTCTAGATTTGCGTTTATCGGCCTTAGCGGGGTGCTCATGCCGCTGCGTTCGCGTGCCGCTGCGGTGTTCTGTATGCCCCGACGTTCTGCACTCGAATTCTTAAACTTGAAGTTCTTGCATCTGTTCTTCGCTGAAGCTAACGGAAGTGCTCTCCAGAACATTCATTTTCCATTTAATAATTGGTAAACCTGTTCTTTGCTGCGCCTGGAGGTACTCTTTGCAACTTCAATTTAACTGACAATGATTTTTCAAACCAAACTGGAGGGTTTAACGCCTGCTATTGTTACTTCGTTGCGCTTGGGCTCCCGTTGGAGCTTTGCGCCTCGTTCCTTGTTTGATCTAATAAATTTGTTGGTATTATTCCTTTTTGTTTGACCCTCCAGCGGGAGTTGTGTGAAGAAAATCTCCACAGAATGAAGCATTTCTGACCACATGGTTATTGAGTAAAAAGTGTTAGTTTAAACAGCTCCAAACTCAAGGTTAAAGTTCGTTCACCAAAGAACCGGCACCCTGTGGATATAAATTTTTTATAATGAACTCTACGTGCCATGATTATACGTAATATGATCGTATACTTGATGAGTAATAAAATAAATGGGAGAATTAAGTTTTAAATCACTTCTCAATTTGCGCTACATGATGAACCGATTTAAAAAACTTCCCGCGCGCATAAATTTTGTCCTTCCAGACAACATAGCTCAAAATTTACTCTTGCTGAAGTGTGACAGGCAGGTTATTGGAAGGTTGAAAATTCATTTCTGAATTTCTGCAACGGACGAAGTACTTCTGAAATTAGAAATTTTTCAATTCTTTTAAATCTTCACGTCGTCTCGTAGTTGAAAAGTCATCGAAGCAACTTTATTGCAAGATAAGCAGTTTACGGATCTCACTTCTATCAAACTACGTTTGAACTGAGAGAAAGCCAAATCAATTTTAAATTACGCTCAATGAAGAGGCTGCTGTTTCGTTTACGTTTGAATTGAAGAGCTGTATAGCTGGTGCGGGGGTGCGGGAGCGACGGGAAAATAGCCAAAGGCTGAACAAAAAAGAAATACGACACAAAAAGAGGTAATGAGAAGAAACAAAAGGGGACAAAACTAAAGGGAGGATGGATAAATGAAGAAACATAAGAGACTGAGAGGGGAGAAAAAGAGGCATTGTGAAGAAGAAAAAGCGAACAAAAACTAAAAGGAGGACGGAAAATGAAGAAACATGAAAGTCTGAGGGGAGAGTTAAAAACTGGAACACGTGAGTTTTGATGAGAACATGTATGTTCACCTGCGTCGTCCGATGGTGGATGACAACATTCTTACTCTGAGATTAGATTATAGGGCAATTTAAGCTTTCCCAACAGGATTTTACACTGAGATCCTGAAGACTAGTCGAGTGAGAGTCACCAAGTGAGTCTAAAATGAGGAAAAATATCTACCCGAACCAAAATTCCCTCAAGAGGAAGCTCGCATCAAACTAAATTCAATCGAGTTAGCCAATACTGAGCTCGTCTCTGATCTTCGGCTGAGCCTAACTGAAACTAAACTTATGATTTGTGAGTCTGTTTATCATAACTTGAAAAGTCTGAACAAAACAAGAAACAACTTCACAATATTTTATTTGGGAATTATTCTGAGATGAATTCCCTTAAATTAAGTTTGTATTTGTTCTTGAGCCCTGGTGCGAGTATCCTCTTTAACATTCTAAGAGTGCTCAAAGCTTAAATTACCGAGAATATCTTCCACACTAGTTAACACTCTTAATAATTCGTAGAAAAATCGACAATCTCAGATCACGCAGAAAAAAGTTGAAGATGATAATTTAATCAACACTTGAAAATTCTCGTGCATTGACTCATGTATTTAGATTTTATTTAATTAAAACTTTCTTGCTAAATTTTCTTTCAACAAATTGACCCTAATTCCCGAAAGTTGCAGCCTAGAGGCAAAAACCTTCATATAACAACGGAGAATCCATCGCAAGAAATAATTTCTTGAAATATTACTCAGGGTATGACGGGAAAACACTAACATGAGTGTTACGTATCTATTTCACGAACTCAATGACACTCGTAAGTCATTGAGTTACAATTCCTTGTTTCAAACATTTCTTATGATACATTTTTTGTACCGCGATTGTGTTCAGAGGCGTACATTTTGCAAAAATTTACGAAATTTTCTAAATTTTCGCTTTTCACTCAATCTTTACTTGCTGTAAAAATTCTGCAAAATGAACCCATGCATAGAATATTGCATAGAAATAAAAAATTAGAGTTTATTTCAAGACGAGGTAGAAGCCTGGTGTAATGCAATAGTAATGGAGGGCTTCGTAAGACAATTTAACAGATATCACTGCTGGCCGAGATACAGTCTTCTCAACTGCTAAACCAGGAGCAAAAGTCAGGCGGACACTAGAAAAGCTGAAAGAAGAACACAGAATGGAAGCTATGACCAATCTCACAGACGGTAGTTCAATCGTGAGATTGTGAAATCGACAATTGTGGCGATGTGAATAGCCGACGGAGCTAATGCAAGAAAGGTGAAATGCGGATCGATCGCAATGCAATGAAAAAAGAGAGAGAAAAGGTGACTTCCCTATAAATTGTGCCATGTTTTGAGGCTTCAAATGTCGTAGTAACATGTCATATCCAAAAAGTTTGTAAAAATACACTAGGACGAAAATGTACAACAAGAAACGAAAAGTCTCGGGTCTCCCAAAAGAATTCAACGCCACAATCATAACACGGCCGCAGCTATTATGGCTTCGAAAAACGAGGCACTGAACAACTTCCCAAACCTTGAGAGCAGCTCGTAAGAAGAAATTTCCCTCATCAAACAGGAAGATTAAAGGCACCGAGCCTCGTATACTTCCAACCTCTCATGCTTCCAGGATCGCAGTTTTAAAATGGCTCTCCTTGAGGACCCCGTTCCATCTGCATGGAAATACCTCATCGGAGTCGTTCGATTCCAGACTCGGAGTCTAATTGCTTGACGATAAATGACTAAAATTGAGGAAAAAGTCGAACCTCTTGCCGAATTATAATGTGAAGTCTTTGCGTGCTAAATCTGTGATTTAGATAGGGGATAAGAACACGGTTATCACTGACACCTGAACCCGGGTGATATGATTGTTCTAAGGATGGGTCGATAAATCAAACGAAAAATACCTGATTATTCTTCAGTTTCAATTTATGTATAAATGTTGCATAAAGATTATTTGTATTTTATCAACCCCACCAATTGATTCGGATTATTCGCTATGTGTCTAACGAAAGAGAATATAATTTACTTTGTGTTATCGATATTGAGGCATATTTTATTAGCTTGGAGCTACATTGAAACCATCTGCAGTTCGATTTTATACTCTTTGCAATTAAAATGAGATTTTTTAATTTAAAAGCTGTAGAAAGCGTGCTGTCGTCGGCAAAAAGTGTGAACTTGAAAATTGAAGTAGACTTTCCAACAGTTGATAAAAATTGAAAGTAGGTTGAAGCCCAAGGACGGATGCTTATAGGACTCCATGGCTGATTGTCAGTAGTTCCGATTGTGCATCGTCAATGGCAACGTATTGCTTCCGATGTGTTAAGTATGATTTGAACCAATCATGTGCAACTCCTCTAATGCCATACCAGTGGAGTTCAGAGAGTAAAATCTTACTTCAACGCAATCGAATGCTTTTCGAAAGTCAAGAAACACAGAGAAAGCAAGCTTTCCTACATCTATACTAGAATAAAGGTATTGTAAATGATTTAATACAGCCAGTGTTAATGATTTTCTTGCCTGTGTTGACTATATTGATCATAGAGAAATGATTTTTGTTCAAAATAGGAGAGCACTTTTTTACACACAGTACAATGTTGAAGAATATTTTGCTAACAATTGGTAGTACAGAGCCTGATAATTGGTAGTACAGAGTACATGCGTAATCGTTATAAACTGATGGTATCAAATATTGTTCCATACACGTTTGAAGACCGTAGACAGGCATGCATTTGGTGTGGAGTGAAGCTAAGCGGTCATATCGCGATAAAAACCGGTATTTCCGAATGTCATGCTCAATTCTAGAAAGGTCTGCTTTACATTTTATAAGGAAAATTTTTACGCCGTGTGTTAATTCTAGGACCATCAATTTATTTAATTCCATTAAAGGGATTCAAATGGGTTGAGTTTTATATACATTTATTAAGCATTCCGAGTAAAATTATAGTTGTAATTTGTTTTTCAAAATAGTTTAAGTAAATCTAGGCAGTAGCAGCTAGAGAGGCAACGGAAAAATTGTTCTTGCTAAGCGTTAACGATACGCAACGAATGAGGGGAGATGACTTCACAATGAAATAATGACTACGACTACACAATCTGATAATGAGGAAACAATTTAATAACTCAAATTTTCGGAATACAGTTTAGTAATAGAGTTTTCCTTAAAAATACCAGAACGCCAACATAGCACGGGATTTGAACGGAACTTGAAACTGCCTGTTGAGCTTCCTTCTGTACATGGGGCATAAAAAGCCTACAGAAATACATCCCTTACAATACATTAGATCCCCGTCTTCTACATCATTTGATAAGAATTTTAATTTATACTGGCAAATAGCAGTCCCAGGTATTTCCAGTAATTTGTTCTGGCAAATTATGATCCCAGGTATTCCCAGTAATTCGTACAGGCAATTTTTGGGATCAATTATTTCCAGTCATTAGTCCAGCAAATCGTTGTCCCAGTTGTTTCTACATTCGCATTAGTTACATAACTGTATCTTGTTTTGATATGAGGAAGTGTGGGTTCACAACAGAAAATGTCGTATCCCACGACGATCGACTGCACTCGAAAAGACGAGGAATAGAGGCGGCAGCTGCAATGAATGCCCCTTTTCTTCATGATCTCCAACACTCAGAGCCAGCAGCTGCACCTAAACTTTACTGCACCTCATTCGGGCGCTTTACAGCTCCTCATGACGTAGCGGCAACTTTGCTGCTCAGACCCTGCAGTGCTTCTGGGGACTCGTGCAAGATGGTATGTTGTGTGGCATCTCATGGTCTTCGTAAATGGTGAATTGACGCGGGTGTTAACTGAGCGGCTCATGCGAATGTATGTACAATGTGCTCAAAAAGTGTCAGTTTGTTCAGACTGCTAAATTAATGTAATGAACTGTCATCCTAATTCACGCTCATGTTGGTCATAAAAAAAAGGTTTGCGGCTCTAAAGTCTTTTTGCTGGAGCTTTGCATAGACGTTATATTCATAAAGAAAGAAAAATTCAAATGCGAATCACCAGAGCTCTTTTTGGCGGCAAAATTTAGCATAAATCGCGGGAAATTTAGACAAGCTTTTGTGGTATATATATGTTTAGCTTGTGGTTGTGGTAAACAAATGAACTATGAGGAAACGAAGAAGAAATGCTGTGAATATTTCTTAAAATGCCACAAGAGACGGATGAAATAATAGAAATACATTGCGTGAAATTAGAAAAACATTTCTTCACTTCTTGGTCGTTATTTTATGGACACCATACGCAGTTTGGCGATGAAACAACGAGATGAAGAATCGAATCCTTCATGCTGGTGGAACTATTTTCAAAGAAGTCTAGTAGATGCTGAAATGATTATGATTTCTCTATACATACTGACAAGAACGATAATACAATAGCTCGATCAGAGACGCAACGTAATGAACATGCCAGAATAAACGCGCACCTAAACAGGTGAGGCTGAAATCTATCATTTCTTTCATTGATTCCAATAAATGTTAATGAACCAAGGTCACATCAGTGCTAGTTTGGACTTTTGGTGCTTGCCACTGCTCTTTGATGTTGCAACACTGACCAATCAGGCGTATCAAACCACAGCGTGTGGGCGTCTCAAAGAACACTCCGTCTTGCCCTGAGTAATGCAGACCACACAAGCCACAACCGACAGCGTTGTGCCGTGAGATGTTGTGCCAACAATACAGGCATCACTCCGTAATGCGAGCCAAATAGTCGTTAGTGAGGACCATAAATTTACGGGTACAGCAGCTGTTTTCGAGAGCAGTCGTTTGAGGCTGGATTCGTCATGAACACTAAAAACTAAGCTGGATTTACAAAACATTTTTTCCCATTTGAGTTAATTATTGAATTTTTAATTATTGATTTTTTTCAAAATTATTTTGAAGTTGATTTGAATTTGTTATAGTGACGACATTAGCGATTCAGCCTCAATGATAAAATTTCCTCCCACACTTCCCTCGTAAAATGACAATTGAAGATCGTAACATTATTCACAATTGTAACATTTCGAACAATTCTGCACACTGACGCTCAAAAAATATTAATATGAAATACTGTACACTAAAATGAACTGCGTGCTGAGCTGGAAGATTTGAATGCCGCACCTAAAAAAAATGCAATGAAATGAATTTTGCGCCGAGCACCGTGAATGCAGGAACTTTGAAGGTGAGCCTTGCGAATTCCCTGACGGATTTGCGAGTCGTTGAAGTGCGGAATTGAAACCTTTCGCAACTTGGGTTCAGTTTTCCTGACAGAAATGGAGGACGTGTCTCTTACTTTTGAAGATTTGCCTGCGAGTTTTCCGGCGACTGAGGACTTAGTGAAGTGAGAGAGCACGCGATTGATGGGAAGTGCGACCCTGTAGGCGGAATGTTTTTGCATGCAGCGTGGCGCGCACAAAGCATAAGCGATGAATACGTAAATGTCGCACGCGAGGCTGGTAGAGGCCGCAGCTCTGGATGACATCTACTGTAAAGGATGACTTCAGACATTGAATTCTTTGATGTCTTCTATTCTACATGACAATGAGCGTGCACACACGCACTACTGCCGGAGCGAATAACTTGGAATTGAAGTACAAAAAGCGACTTTTCGTGTCATGTTTCAGCGGACGAGGAAAACGGCTACTGAAAATGGCTACTAATAACATTTACTGACTCCAAAATTTATGTCTGTGGTTGCCATGAGGTACAAGTAAGAGCTCCGCAGTACCCGTAGAGTTGGAGATAATAAAATAAATACTTATATGATTCATTTGAAAGCAAATGAATGTTTTTTAAAAACCAATGTTATAAGTTTCATGAATCAGCTTTATTGGAATTAAGCTTTTTATATTTTTTTTGCTAGAGACTGAATGTATAATTTCCATGAACTTTCTTTCATGCCCTTCCCTCAAAAATACGCAAGAGGTCACCATTAACATCTCGTGGCACAATAAATAATGAAGTGATGTGATCCATGTACATCGTTAGTTCTCCAGCGCCTGTGATACTCATCCGGAATATTAAGTGCAAAACTTTCTTTTATTTGGAAACGATTGTAATCTGCTTTACCATAGCGATATGCCCTGAAGTGATCAAATGAAGTCAACGACCTTGAGAGAAAAACTCATCAGTTTTTTCATCCTTCGCTAAAGCAAGGTAGCTTAACTGCGTCTACCATGTGCACGTCTGTGGGTCCATCGTACCAGTGCAGAGCACATGCAACTTGGAAGCGATAAGACTAAAAGTTTATTCCCTTTATATACGCTAATCTATTTGGTTTGAACAGAAGTAATACATATGAGCACGTTTTACACGGATTGCATCAATGCCTAATTTATCGAAAAAATTCCCCGTGTTGAATGAGCCAAGTTCATTTTTATATTGTTTCACTACGCCTGTTCCATTCACTCTGCCACATTTGTTCCTTACTCTCTTCCACTATGCCTTAAAAAACACATGAAACCACAAAGCCTTTGTGGTACGACTTCACACCAATTCCGTATTGGCGATTACACTGCGGGCCAAGCCTTAAAATTTGCATGCAGCTTTTAAAAACAAATTCGAAGGAAGGAGTCCTGCGCAGAGAGTTATGAATGCAGAAAATTTGAGGAACGTGGGTGTGGAAATATTCCATTGAGGGAAAATCCTTGTGCGTCTCTCAGCGCTTACTGTGAGGCCAGCGTGGCTAGACTAGCACCGCCCACATAAAACCGCTCGTGTGAATGTTAAAACGCGCGGAAAAATACTTAGATGAGCAAGTTTAAAGCTTGCTAATCGCAAATAAGATGTTCCAGAAAGAGAAAGGAGAGAAAATTCATCATAGGAGTTTAAAGAACGAGGAATCTATGCACGAGGCGCATTCCCAAACAGGACCCCAGCACGTAGAAACAGAAGTTCATGAAACACGATAAAAATATAAGAAGAAAACCAAAAGGGCGGAAAAAAAGAACGGCAGTGAACCGAAACCGACGTAAAGATCGTCCGTAACAAAACAAAACTATATATTCTATTTCATCAGAGGGAGGAGTGTTTACGTAATGTACAACTCGGGACTTCACATCTTCCGCTCGGAAACACTAATTTCCATGAGACAATAGTTGAAACTCCGAGAGTGGATGGAAAAAATTTTTCTCATAATTTTAGTAGAGATAGTTTTAATACAACAACTGTTTACTTTAGAACGGTCTCGCAACGCTGGAATGGCGCCACGGCTCCGCCTATCTGGCAGTGCCAGAAAGGCGTCCGGAGACACAATGCGATACTTAGTTTTCATTCAAGATTATGGGGCGTAAAAATAACAGAGTTACCACGTTGGAATTGAGCTCATTGTGACGGAAGTCAAACGAGATTCATCGCTTTCGCTAGGCCTTCGCAGAAAGGCAGGGGCACCAATCTGAGTAGAATCGTCCTGAAATGAAGTTTTCAAGCACGCTGCATCTGTGTGTGTGTGTGTGTGTGTTTTTTTTATATCACACTTCAGCTTTTGACTGATATGTAAGTGGAGATAAAGTATATATTTGATTTTCTCCAATTGAAGGCACACTCATCTCATGATTCAGATTCCTGTTTCATAGATTAATTTTGATCAAAACGAATAGGAAAAAGTGTAAATTAGAAATAGAATTCAATAAATAGAACGGTCATGTAATTACAATTAATGATCGAGTTGCGTGGACGTATCCGTAAAGTTTCAATTGTGAAAGGGTTCTCTAGTTTAAGTCAAGATATGCTGGGCTAGGTGTGTTTAGGTGCGTTAGAAAACATTTAAATAAATATATTTTTACGTTTACTAACGTAGAACATGCATCCACAAGACACTATGGGCCCGCTCAGTCGTGGAGTGATGAAGGGAAATATGTGCCTCATTTAGCGGGATGTTCAGTCGCCATCACAAGACGATTATTCATCTCTACGAATGTTGTAAACTTAAAAATAAATTTAGCGATCAACAAACCCTGGTGCAGCTTGACTTTGCCCATAAATTGAGGGTACAAATGCTCGTAAAGAACAAAGAAATACGTAGGATCTGGTTAGGCGATATTTACGATGAATTAAAACACAATACGACAAGCACAGCCTGGATAGACTTAATTTGTTACCGATTAGAGCAAATTACTTTGAAATTGAGTTCTTTCCATCACTGCAGTGCTAAATTTGAGCCAACATAAAGCCCTCGTTTGGTAGTGTTCTTTGTACTTAAAAATCGTGTCACTGAAATGGTCTATGTAAGATTTGCAGGAAACTTCACAGCACCAGTACTGCACGCAGGGACACCCTAAAATATATCAGCCGATGAAAAAATTTCGGTGCCAGATATATAAAGAAGTGATGTAATCTGTTCGATAAACTTGCATATTAAAAATTACAATAGGCATTCGGAAATTCAATTTTTTATCATTCTTTTCATGAAAGTTGAACTTTCTGCTTTCATATCTAGCAGAAAGGAATTTATTTTCAACTCTATTATTTTTAAAATTATTTACTGCCAGCGTGCCACAAAAACTGTTAATTTCAATGTGGGGTTCTCCAAAGGATGCTGCTTGTTTGCTTCGTTGATATTCTAATGCAATACAAGCGCATCAATTGCCTCACTTCAGTCTAAACCGTCTCGTCTGCAGCCTCGCTATAAAGACTGCCAGCAGTCTCCCCTGTAAGACTGCCAGCAGTCTAGGCAGCACGACTGCCAGCAGTCTAAGCTGCAAGACTGCCAGCAGTCTCGCCTGTAAGACAACCAGCAGTCTCGCCTGTAAGACTACCAGCAGTCTCGCCTGTAAGACTGCCAGCAGTCTAGGCAGCACGACTGCCAGCAGTCTAAGCTGCAAGACTACCAGCAGTCTCGCCTGTAAGACTACCAGCAGTCTCGCCTGTAAGACTGCCAGCAGTCTCGCCTGTAAGACTGCCAGCAGTCTCGCCTGTAAGACTGCCAGCAGTCTCGCCTGTAAGACTGCCAGCAGTCCGCCTGTAAGACTGCCAGCAGTCTCGCCTGTAAGACTGCCAGCAGTCTCGCCTGTAAGACTGCCAGCAGTCTCGCCTGTAAGACTGCCAGCAGTCTTGCCTGTAAGACCGCCAGAAGTCTCGCCTGTAAGACCGCCAGCAGTCTCGCCTGTAAGACCGCCAGCAGTCTCGCCTGTAAGACTGCCAGCAGTTTCGCCTGTAAGACTGCCAGCAGTCTCGCCTGTAAGACTGCCAGCAGTCTCGCCTGTAAGACCGCCAGCAGTCTCGCCTGTAAGACTGCCAGCTGTCTCGCCTGTAAGACCGCCAGCAGTCTCGCCTGTAAGACCGCCAGCAGTCTCGCCTGTAAGACCGCCAGCAGTCTCGCCTGTAAGACCGCCAGCAGTATCGCCTGTAAGACTGCCAGCAGTCTCGCCTGTAAGACCGCCAGCAGTCTAGCATGTAAAACTGCCAGCAGTCTCGCTTGTAAGACTGCCAGCAGTCTCGCCTGTGAGACTGCCAGCAGTCTCGCCCGTAAGACTGCCAGCAGTCTCGCCTGTAAGACCGCCAGCAGTCTAGCCTGTAAAACTGCCTGTATATAACACAGTTGCCCACCATGACAGATAGCAAGAATTTACTCGCAGCAAAAATTACACAAATATTTGAGCTCGACCGTAAAGTTCATCGTTGAAGCCATAACGATAACATCGAGAAATTTTATATAGTCCCTGCGCTTTTACCGCTCAGCTAAATTACGTCGTGTAGAAGCTTCGACGCCTTCGGAATAGCACGGAAAATTTGATATTGCCGTGACGATAGAAGACATATATTAATGCAGGAAAGTGAGAAAGTTTACCGTCGTTTAAATAACAGTTGATACGTCCGGATTTCTTTTGAAATCCAAAGGTATACGAGCTGATGGAGTGTCGAAAGCCGGGAAGTTATTGAAACGAGGCTGGTGTGAACTTGCTCGAAGTTAGGAAATGATTTCAAAAGGAACGTTAATTTCATAAAGGTTTTTATTTTCGCGATAGAATTTCGTCGCTCAACAAATAACATCTTATTTTGCAAAGCCCAGCAAAATTAGCGCTGTAACGAGGAATTTTATGGACTTTTCTAGAGAAAGCTTCCTGAAGTTGGCCTTGAGAGATGACGGAGGCCTTAGGAGAAGGAATAACACAGAGACCAAGGCAGAGAAAACATTTCAAATTCATCAATAAACTCAATGAGGACTGAAGATTACGTTTCTTTTGTTGCATTGGAAAAATAACGAAGTATTTTGAGCAAGAATTGCTTTAGTAATTATTTCCAGGCATTTTACGCGACGAGAAGTAACTGTTCCTACGTCTTGGAAAGCGACTCTTACGTAATGAATTTTTCTTTTCTCTTAAATGAGTGATACTTTGTTCACTATTTTGTGCTTCCTGCTGAATAATTCATGGCAATCTATGCACATTTTGACAAAATACCATGAATTCTGCGCTCGATTTATTTTGATTTGTGTAATTTTTTACTCGCACTGCGAGTATAGCTCATTACATAGAGAAATCTAGATAAGAGTGGCTTCCATGTTCTGGCGTATTGGTTGGTCGGATATTTTTGCCCACTCAGATACTATTCAACATCACTCGTGACTTTGTCTACCTAAATTACCACTCACCACCACTCGTGACTTTGTCTACCTAAATCCCCACTCACCACCACTCGTGACTTTGCCTACCTAAATCCCCACTCACCACCACCCGTGACTTATCTCACTCAGTCTCCATTCAGTCATCACTCAGTCACTGTGAGCACAGCAGTCAAACAATGATTGTATTCAAACATTTTTCCACGATTCTGGAACGGAACTCAGAACAGGAACATTACAAATTTAGCTACGTACCGGCGCACAATTTCTATTCTGAAAATGCACACTCTTTTTAAAATTGCCCAGCCTTTTCGAAACATGGAAGCAAACACGCTAAATTTTGCGTCACACACGAAACAATTTCGCGCAAACTCGAGTGACCGAGAGCTCTCGGGAATGCGTGCGGTGTGCGCCGGAATTCCTGAAACAAAGACGTGCATAATTCCTAGCCTTCTGGTGTGACATGCAAAATGATATTCAAGCTTCATTTCAAGCGATCTGAAAGGAAGTTTTTACGAACGGCAAGTTTTTATGAACAACTAAAAACATTTCATTCGAACAATTTTTGTTCCGTTCCTGTCTCGGCACGCGAGGTATTGATGTCGTTTCTGATATGATGTTTTTTGTACTAATAACGAAAGAATATCTGGCTACAAACATGCGAAAAGTCAGACGAATTCTGAATATACAGTACGGTAAAAAAATCCTCATGCTATACTTTAGCTTTTTTTGACTTCTATCACATGTCTTTTATGAGGATGAAGGTTTTTTCGAATAATTATTTATCATTAATAGATTTTCAACTTCAACGTTCTTACTTTGTTTCACATTGAAGTTGAAATCAATCAGTACACCCAACCTGAGCATGCACCAAATCTCCTTTCACCACAGCCACAGTGACTGGAGTATGTTGCGTCAGCATCTACATGTCTCACGAGGTATAGAATCTGCCTGTCTCTCGTCACGCTAACGAGTTCCGAGACGAGGGCTGGGGCGTCAGAGCTGTCTGTCTTGGCAGGCAAATGAACAAACAGCAATCGAACTGGATCCTTGATAGCGATCAGTTACGACTGAACGTATATCGAGGTATAAGTGCTGCACAGTAATGCTTCCAAGACCGAATGTACACGTCTTTCAACGTAAGTGCTTCCAGCACACAACGTGTTGTTTCTTTCGTCGCTAAAGAGTTACATCACTCATCAGTTTCATCACTCATCAGTTACATCACTCATCAGTTACATCACTCATCAGTTACATCACTCATCAGTTACATCACTCATCAGTTACATCACTCATCAGTTACATCACTCATCAGTTACATCACTCATCAGTTACATCACTCATCAGTCAAAAAAACGCCACCTATAATTTCGTGATGTCCCTTTACTAATGTTGGTGACGCGAAACAAAACGAATTTAATTTAATTGGGGCTGTGTTGAATATTTTCTTTGGAAAATGTGTTTTTGCCTTACAGCTGAAATTCTCGTCTAATTCGAAAAACATATTGAATATGATCACATTTACCTAAGATATTAACGGAGCTCAAATTGTGAACTCATAGTTAAATTCTTCAATTAAACTGAGTTCTAGGTCTATATAAACTTCAAGCCTACATCTAAAATTTACTTCATCGATATTTCAAATTAATCGATGCAGTAATGTGACAACACGTGATTCCCACGCTTCTTTTTATTTCTGGGTTTGATAAATTTAATCATTCAAAATGAACAAAGTTTATTAGAACGCTTGAGGAAGCAGTTTTCTCGAAACTTATTCCTTTTATAACAGGGATCTGTTATTTGATCCTTATAAGCAAGAAATCGAAACCAAAACAACATAGAAAACTTTGTCTTTCGTCAGCAAATAAAGTAATCTCGGATACCGCGCTTCCATCAGCTCTGCGTTAGATGATGCTAGATCAGACTCTAAGTAAATATTAGCCTTAACTACAACAAAGGTATCCAAGTAGAGGAAGGGAGAAGGTACCATTTAGTATAGAGTTGAGGGAACACGGAATCTATTTAAAATATGTTTTCTCCTGAAGATTCGCTGCACATAGAACCAGTACGCTGACAAGGAAGGTTCTGGAACAAGATAAAAGTCGAGAGTAAAGTCAGAGTTGCTAAAAAAATACTGCTTAGATCTGGAAAAGACGATACTTAGATTCAATGTTAGTTGAAACCTCCCTAACAGCAACAATGGCGTTCCAAAGAGAGGAAGGAGGAAGGCACCATTGGGCATAGACTTGAAGGAACGCGGAATCTATGCACAAGGTGTATAGAAACAGTAAGCCGAGAAAGAAATTTATAATACACACACTAAAGAAAGTTAACGAAGAAAGTAGTAGATGCTGAAAAACAAGACAGCAGTGAACCGAAAAAAGATGGTCTGTAACGAAGAAAAACCTATTCTATTTCCAAAAAGAAAGGCCTACCTAACCTTTAACTCGGGTCCTGACACATTCTTCAAAGGAGCGCTAATTCCCGCAGATACAATAGTTGTATCCCCCTGAAAGAAGATGATCCTTAAGAAAACAAAAAACTTGTTCTATTTCGAAAAAAAGAAAGCCTACGCAACTCTCAGCTCGAGTCCTCACAATTTCCCCACTGCGAGTGGAAGGATTTTAAAAAATTATAATATGTGCTCTGTACGGTAGTAGGAGTTCCACCCTTTAACACATTCGTTGCGATATGACCTACAGGTGGGTCGTGCTTAATTTTTCTCAAGTGCGAAGCGATCAATTGATGAGTCGTTTGAAAATTTTTTAAAAATCCCTTTAAATTAATAGTATTTCATATACCCAGTTAATATTTGCTATTTGTTAAATTTTTACCAAATTTTAACTTTAAAGCTGAGTTGAATATTAAACTTCATTTACCCATCGCAGTCAATGTGTTCATGAAATTGCATCCTTTAATGGAGTTCCATTCTTTAATGGAGTTCCGTCCTTACATGAGGATCCATCCTTTACTTTTAGAACATCAGAAGATGTGCGCTGTACAAGTTCTGTCCCTTTAGTGTTATAATTTAAACCAGCAGACCGTCTGTGTGCCGCTGCTTCAAATTGATGACAGCGAAATGTTGGTCCATCAAGGGCTGTTGTAGCCCTCTTGATGACAGCAGTGACTGCAGCACTGTTGATGTGTGCAGTTACTGCTGCACTGTTGATGTGTGCAGTTACTGCTGCACTGTTGATGTGTGCAGTTACTGCTGCACTGTTGGTGTGTGCAGTTACTGCTGCACTGTTGGTGTGTGCAGTTATTGCTGCACTGTTGGTGTGTGCAGTTACTGCTGCACTGTTGATGTGTGCAGTTACTGCTGCACTGTTGATGTGTGCAGTTACTGCTGCACTGTTGATGTGTGCAGTTACTGCAGTACTTTTGATGTGTGCAGTTACTGCTGCACTGTTGATGTGTGCAGTTACTGCAATATCAATGTTCCCACACCCACGTTCGA
>JACJUY010003396.1:18555-48040 GCA_014220935.1 Platorchestia sp. MABIK
ATAGAACAAAAACCCTCGATAGATATCTAGTAAAACTCCTCTAAATGGGCTGCAGCAATAAAATCGATACTATACTGTGATTGTGACAGAAATCGTCTACTGTGATCGTGACAGAAATTACCTACTGTGATTGTGACAGAAATTATCCAATGTGATTGTGACAGAAATTATCTATTGTGATTGTGACAGATATTATTTACTCTGATTGTGACAGATAATATCAACCGTGATCGTGACAGAAATCATCTACTGTGATTGTGGCAGAAATTAATTATTGCGATCGTTCTAAAGATTTCTACTCATGAACGTCTACACGATGCTACCGTAAAACTTCCAAACAAGGAAAGCTTTTTTGCTTCCGTAGTTTCAGTAGTGCAGTATAATTGTCAGACTTCTTATAAGAGTCGTTTTCTTCGAACAAAACGAAGCTTGTAATGTTTTTAGCATTCCTACCATTTTGTCAATCAGGAAAGTTTTGAAATTTCTATCTATGCCTGTCTTGCAAATAAGTTATCAAAATGATCCTAATTAAACAATTTCAGCAATTTCTACAATTTGGGCCTGCGTTTCACACGCAGGAAATATATAAGGAGAACATTGGCCTCTGCTAATCATTTCTCTCAGTTCGAGGTACCAATTTACGACGAATCCGTCAAAAATTAAAATTCTCTGCTAACTATGCGCGTTAGATTTATTTTCCCACCCTTCCATCCATTTCCGTATGGGAAAAAATGTAAGCGAAAGTAAATGTGAAACTGTTGAGCTCCCGTAATGACTTGGGTGAATTGAAAAAACCTGCACGGAACAGTTTCTCGACACAAAGAGGTTTTGGGACGCCAAAGAGATGGCAAAAAACCGGGTGTTGTACTCTTGTGCGTTAACAATAAAACCTTTTATTTCCCTGACAAGCTAATACTCAACCTCCTCCGAGGCATCACTTCAAATCAAGAGCGCTCGGCCATCTTTACAATGCATCATCTCGCGGGCGAAACGAAAAAGCGGATCTAGGTTTTACGCTCTGCGATTCCGGATTGTTTGTCCGGCCTGCATTGTTTACTCGCGAAAGATTATGCGTTCAATCCCAGAGGCTCGGAGTGACTTGTTTGGAGTGAACAAGCTTTTATATTTGCATGGAGTTTGTTGTGTATGAGGGATCATTTGTCCGTCTCTTTCATTGTCTCTTCTTTGTAGCCTTGAATGTGTATTCAAAGGTGTGTCTCGAGCTCACATGCTCAATGGTTTCAAAAGGAAGAGCGGGCACGACTCGTTCCGCTTTGAATTTGTTGTTGAGAGCAAATTAAAGCTGGGATTTCCACTATGACTTTCCTCTACGGAACAATGCTACAGTATTTTGTGTTCCTGCACTACGTGTTTTAGAGAAGGAATTCACGCATTTTGACTCTTCATCATTGCTGATGAATGGTTTTAAAAAGTTTGTTCTTATAGCGAGCGTTCTCTGCTCTGTCACATGAGTACGTCTCCATGGAAACTTGACTTATACATTATATTTTCTGTTCTCCAAAGTAAGATAGGTAAGCCAATTTTACCGCAAAAGCTAAGAGCAGAATTTGATTCTCATTTTGTTACACTCATTGAAACGTTGGTCAGATCATCGTTCATCACAGAATACTACATTAAAACAGGTTCATCTAGGATAGTAGTTTCCAGTTATTTAATATTTTAATTTTTGTCGACAAACTCAAAGTTTATCATCTCCAGAGCAATAATTTTGATTTGAAGTGAGAACTATCGTACCAAAGTCCGTAAGTCGAAATTTGGAAACAGTGTGTATGCCTGAGAGTAATTCGTCGGGACACCACAATGGGAGAAAAGTCCATCCTATGCTGCTATTGGCCAGAGATCAAAGAGTACGGGGAGAAAATCAAGTTCATGATTCAGGTAATCTATGATTCTGAATTAGAAGCTTTCTAACTAAGACTACGCAGTCTACTTATATAAAGAAAATTTTCTTAAATTGATCACTGTAACAATTCAACAATTCAACCGGTGAAAAAAAATTTGAATATCCACTGAATTTTTCAAAATCTAGTTTTTGGAAAGCATAGAAAGAAGTAGTCTTAATCAGTCATTTCGCAATAAAATCTAGTAGTAGATATTTCCAGAAATAGCAATATAATACATGTGCAGGCATCTAGTATGAATATTTGTAATACGATTCTGACACGCTCATGTTTTCTTTACAGTGTGTTCGCGTGCCAGTTGCTTCGCTTGAGAGAACACTCTCACCTGTGAGTATTGTTTGGAAATCCATTTATCTTCGCGAGCTCCACTTTTTAGTACCACACAATTCTTACGTAAGAACAGCACTAGAGGATACAGGCTACTATTTCAGTCTGCACGACTGCAATGATTTTATCTTTTTTCATTCATTCTGATTTATTTGAACTGTAATTTCTCGATGAGGGTACGAACTGGTAAATCAAAATTTTGGACTGCTGTTGCCTTGGCAGTTGAACCCTATATTTCATTTCACCAAATCGACCATGGTCAATATTCAACTGAGGAAAAAAAATTACCTACATCCTACCAAATATGAGTGCTCGGTGAAGGCAGAAATGATCATTTCTTCAACAGCATTAGAACATGCATCCTACAGCAACCTTACCTATCAATGCAGTCCAGTTCCTATTTACCATATTTGTGTCCCCTCTCACAAAAACCTATTGTGACTTTAGCAACGCGATTTGACAAAGCTCCTTCCCGCAACTGTGTCTCGTCTTTCAGTTTGTAGTCAAAGAAATCGAAGGTCCCTTTGAAACCCTTTGAATGGACCAAACAAGTGATGGTCTAAATTTCATCAATAGAGAAGTGCGTATCTAACTCACTCATCACACATCTTCGCTCAATTTTGACTTCTGCTTCTGCTCCACATGGACTGGCGATTGGTGCTGAATTCTTGGTTGGTAATCTGGAATTAGCCAAATTTGTGGAGAAATAAGAGGTGTGTTTTCTTTGTGTACCGTCTCTCTTCACCGGAGTACTACGCCTAATCGTTTTTTTTCACCACTCATTGAGGACAAAATCTAATTGTTGCATTTTTTCTGTCTTGATTTGGAAAGGTATCATAAGAGGCGTAGTGAAGAGAGTGACGATGGTATGAAGAGCTAAGACTCCACAGCCCACAGTAGTAATGCTTGTGAGTTAGAAATGTAGACAGGAAATATATCTGAAACCCTGCGTCCTGTTGTACCTCAATCGTTGATCGATCATATCTAAAATTTCAGCTTTCTATTCTAAGATGTATTTATTGTTTTACTATGTAAGACTTCAACTTGCCAAGATATCAAAAAATGAGGAGAATTGGTCGTAACTTCACCCTATACTTCAAAAAATGTAAATTTTAGCTCAAAAATTACACACCGGGATTAATATTGGCACACTCTAACTAGCGCAATTTACATCTTAAGCTGTGGCTCTCTGACAAACATCAAAAACCGGCTTAATGCATTCTGAAAAATTATTGGCAAACTGATTTCATCACACTTGAAGTGCATGCAGAAATTTGCATGGATCACTTCAACGTGCATTAATCTTAAAAAATGTACAAGAAAAATTCGTTCAATGATGTCTGTTGAATTTGACGGTCGAGTGCGTCTGAAATTCGAGGAAGTTGAAGTCTTGACTTTGTTGGGCAGGGTGCGCCAAGTGTCGGTCATTTGGCGAATGGCGATCACTTGAACTCTGTAACGACCCTAATCGCTTGGAAGCTGTTCCTCCTCTGGCTTCGTATTGGACCCACGTGGCCGCGAGCAACTATAGGCCAACTCTCTTGCAGTTTTGGGTCGCTACTCTAGCAGGTCAGAAAGCAAAGTAGCGTCAGTAAGAAAAGAAATTTCGTCTCGTTTCGTTACGCACTCGGGCAGGCTTGGAGAAAAAGTAATTTTCTCACTGTTCGTTTTGTACTCAAACAGGACAAAAACCAAAGTATCGTGAGATGAAATTAAAATTTTGTACCCGTTCGTTGTGTACTCAAGCAGGTCAAAAATCAAAGTACCGTAAGAAGAAATTGAAATTTTGTTCATGTTCGTTTTGTACGCGAGCAGGTCAAAAATCAAAGTACCGTTAGAAGAAATTGAAATTTTGTTCTTGTTCGTTTTGTACGAGAGCTGGTCAAAATCAAAGTATCGTGAGAAGAATAAGAAAATTTGCACCTGTTCGTTTCGTACTCAAGCGGGTCAAAACCCAAAGCATCATGAGAAGAAATTTATATTTTCTTACATTTCTTTGGGTACTTAAGCTGGTCAAAAAGGGGAAACATGTGAACAAAAATAAATTTCTTGTGAAATTCACGGCTGCAATTTATCGATTAAATTTAGTTTTTGGTGAGATGAAATGAAAGACAATTTATTATACCTTTAATGTAAGTTTATACTGTACCTGGTCACAAATCAAAATTTTACGAGAAAGAGAGGAAACTTCTTAAAATTTCCTTTGATGCCGGGCCGTTTCAAAAAGTGGCGTGTCTTGAAAATAGAAGACACAAATATCAGCTTTCGACCGATCAAGTAGCACTGTTCAAAGTGGAAAAGATAAATACCGCTCTCGTAATTTCGTTGATGTTTCAACGTCTCTAAAAATAACGCATCATGACAATAAAAAAGACTCTTCAAAATAAAAGCTTTACGCAACAACCAATGTTCAATGAGTGTTTTACAACCACAGTTGGCAATTTGTATTGCTCCACATTGACAACATGTACTACAACCATACGTGGAACTATTCATTGCTACCATACCTGACAATATGTTCCACAACCAGAGTTCGCAATATGCATTACGACCACACTTGTCAATTTGAATTCACACAATTACACTTTCCATATGCATTACTAAAATACTTGACAACATCTACTACAACCACAAATGGCAATACGCATGTATTACAACCCCCACGTTGTCATACATTTGTATTACAACCACAAATGGCAATACGCATGTATTACAACCCCCCCGTTGTCATACATTTGTATTACAAACAATGTTGGCAGCATGTATTGCACCACAAGGTAGAGCAAGGCGACTACCTGGTGCAATGTTACCTACATTCCATTTAGACATATTGAGTAAGTGGCATCACACTACACCGAATCAAAATAAATCATTAGATAATAATGTTGGTAACGAGCATCACACCAGAAAGAATTAAAATAAATAATTAGAATATCTGCAATAATGTTGGTTGGTTGTTGTAGTCTGTTAAGAACTATGATAATTAGCTATGTTTCATTCTACATTTTAATGATTTCATTTATTGAAATTTTATTAGCCTTTTTGTGTTATGGTTTCATTCTGCAAAAACTGTATATTGTGTGAGTACACACTTCTTTGTTCTGATTTCTGTGAAATAGCTATTCAAAAAAGAAAAATTGCTGTTTGTAGTACAGCTCGCATGATAAAAAAAATCCCAAACATCTCCTGAGTTCCAATCTGCATAGAAAAATAGAATCAAAGTCATAAAATATCCATGAATGTCCCCATTTTGACAAAAAAAAACTATTTAAACAATGAACATTCAAACTAATCCGGATTTTAACACTTAATAAATGATAGAGGGCGTTGAAAAGAATTAGAGCATTTTATGTCGCGCCTCCAGCAGCGTAATTCCAATCAGTGAAGTTCGGAACGCAGCAATTTTTCATTTGGTCCGTGATTGATTGTTTAAGTGATGCATAATTTCTTTAACTTTTCGTGACCTGCGCGGGCATCCAGTGGAGGCGCACTGGAAACAGCCCCGCACTTTGCAAAAATACGTAATCTTTGCATTCTTTTAGTGCATGATTTAGCGTACTTTCTCCTCAAAATGAAGATAAAATTCAATAAGATTTCTGCAACAAATGGCATGTGTATAAGGCTAACAATGCGGAAAAAGTACAGCATTACCTTACGTAGCAGAAGCCAGTCAATTTTGAATTCTCTTAGTGCGTGATTTTGCATGCGTTATCCACACTAGAATGAGAACATTCAGTAAAATTTGTGAGACAAATGAAATTTATTAAGGGTAAACATCTACTGGGAAATTGTGCAGAATTTCTGCAATTGAATTTTTGCAACAAATGATATACACAAAAGGTGTACGCCCCAACATTTTCAAATTCATGCTATGACCTCATGGTAATCAATGCTACTCATTACGTGAAATGAGTGGGGTTGTACATTATGTGCAGGAAGAATATAGGTTTCTTTCAATTCATTCGACTTGTTGTACTAATAAACATATATTTTTGTTCCATTTGTTCCATGAAACAGAATTTGCATTAATCTCTAACCATTTTCAAATCAGTGAATGCAGCAAATAATTAGCATGTTGTCGGCCCAGTCGTTGCAAAAGTGTTCAGGGTCTCTTAATAAATGACACCTTTTTACGTCACGAAAATTGTAGAAGCTTGACAAGAAACTTAAAAAAAATCCCTAATCAAATCATGTCCTGTATGATGAAAATAAAAAACTAGAATAATGCTGAGAGTCGTTTGCGTAATGGATGACTTCATTAGAAATCTCCAATCTTTGTTCGATGGCGGCCTCGAACCTTTAATGTGCGTACGAAAGTCACGTAGCTAGTTGTCAGTTATGTTTTCTGACCAAATTTTGTGGCTTTGAGACGAAAATCCCAATGTAGCAGCCCTAGTACGTAGTATTGCAGAAAAAAATGATAGGCAAAGTTGGAATAACATGCCAATGTTACAACTGTTGTACGTAGTATTGCAAAGTAAAATTGATACACTCCACGTGAAAAATACTCACACATAATAATAATGCGCACCTCGCGTGAATAATGCACACCTCGGTGTCTTACTTCTATCGATAGTGCCCAGGGAGATTAATTCTGCTTACTAAGACTGCGAAGAACTGATGTTTTAACAATTTGTTTTATTTAAAATCAATTGACTCGTTAAGATTTTTATAGCAAACTGAGTTGTTTCGCTAAAAGTATTCAAAAGTAACTGAGCATTAATTAAATGTAACACTAACTTATATTTGATTACGTTGCTTGAGAAAAAACAATTTAAATCCTTCACGACAACCATTTAGGTAGCCATTGATACCAGCTAAATTACAAGCCATTTTGAAGCGGACACATAATATTTCCCTATTGATGCGCATTTCTTCAGATTCGATGGTTACATTTCAATGGTTTTGGTATCGACGTTAGGATTCAACTCAAAAATTTATGCCTAGAATTCATAAATTCAAAAGCAATTTACAAATTTCAAGTTAGGATTTTGGTTTCGGAAAAGAAGAAGATTCAAACTTATGCATACGAATTTAACGAGAATTCTACTAAGAGAATCATTTTAGGAATTTTATTTGTAATGCATTCAGATATATTTTATTCCCAACTTGAGTGAACTCACAAGTAACAATAATATTTTCATTACCCACAACACAGAGCGCATCAGTAGTGCCCTGTAATTTTTTAAGGTTATGGAAAAATAACTGCATTCTGACTTGCAAAATTTACGTTGATGTTGAAGTACCGAACTCCACGAGCTCTGTATTTCAAATGTAGCCGTGAAAACGTCCAATCCCCATCTCATATTTCGAGCCTTTAAACCCCATTGTCATGCTAGCGAGAATTTGGAAAGGAATAAACAATGGCGAAAATTAAGCCACTTCTCATTCCATTTTGCCAGAAGCCCGGGACGAACCAAGCTTCCAATTTTTGCTGGTGCGTCACTCACATTGAGCCCTTTGTGGCAGATCCATGTTCTATCTCGAACACGTCTCCGAATCTTAGTTGAACCTGACTGTATAAAGCCCCTCTCCTTTGTTCTAAAGCAATCTTTTCGGTCTCAGAGCTTTTTTCGAGCGTACATGCAAACAAATAGAACCACTCGCGGGTTTCCATAATGCTTTACGAGTACGTTGTGTGGCGCTCTGCGCACTGCGAGCTCCTCATCAAAGGATGAACGAGCTTTTGTTGGATCTCGGGGAAGCGCTGCGTAAACGGTGAGGCATCTTGCCGGCAGGCTTTATTTTGCATTTGTCGGCAATTTTACCATTGCTTGTCATTAGTTGCACCATTATTTGTCATTAATCTTACTATTGCTTGTCATTGATTCTACAATTATCTATCATTAATTCTACCGTTAACTGTCATTAATTGCACCATTATTTGTCACTAATTTTATCATTGCCTGTCATCAATTTTACCTTTATTTGTAACTAATTCTACCATTACTTTTCATTAATTTTACTATTTCTTGTCGTTATAGCGTGAGGTCTACCACACCATGGCATGAGATCTGCCTCTAGCTAGCACTATAGCGCGAGGTTAGGTAGGTTACTAATGGATATTACTTATTTCCATACATTTGATTTAACGATAAACACTTGAATTTTACATCTTAAGCTGCACCTGGGTAGGCGATATATTGCGGTAGGCATCAGGCAATAGCAAACCCATTAATTTGACTATTACTTTTCGCTAGTTTTGCCATTACTTGTCATTAATCTTACAATTACTTGTCGTTAATGTTGCCATTACTTGTCATTTATTTTGCCATTACTTGTCATTAATTTTACCGTTACTTGCCATTCAATTTACCATTACTTCGTTGTACTATTACAACATTATTACTCATCATTACTTGTTCAAATGTTACTATCATTTTGCAGTTTCATTGTTTCATTAGTGTGGTCATTTTTGTACTTCATCATGCTCAACTCAAATTTGTCATCAATTTCAACCATTACTCGCTTCACCATTGCGCAATTATTACCGTCACTTCTCAGTTTCATTCATTTCATTTGTATTATCATTTTTGTACTTAATCATCTTCAATTCATATTCATTTTTTCTTCAACCATTAATTGTGTTACAATAGTTCAAAAATTACTCTTAAATCTCGTTTTCAATGGATTTTTTTCCATTTTTGTACTTAATATGGATGTTAATTCACATGTCGTATGCTATCTGGGCATTCACTCAGTTTTTAACGTTGAAATACGCAGATATTACGAGGTTGAGTTAGGTTAGGTTACAGTAGGTTCGGTTTTGATGGGTTATGTTACGTTACGTTAGGTTGCGTTATGGCAAGTTATTTTAGGTTGGGATAGGTAACCTTTAAATTAGGTTAGGCTAGATTAGGTTAAGCCAGATTAATTTGCGTAATTTTTGATGATGTTAGGATAGATTGGGTTAAGTTAGGATATACTAGGATATAGGATATACTAGGGTAGGATGAACTAAGTAAAGTTTGGTCAGTTTGAGTTTCTCATATAACAGAAATGCTTTCATAAGTTCAAGGTTGAGGTTAAATTAAGGTCAAACTTGAGGTCAAGAGTAACTTTGTGGTCCAGTTTTCGTAGGTTTTATCAGGCAAGTTTAAGAACGATTTAAAATTAACAAGAGTATGTAAAACATTTCAGCAGATCATAAAAAAGCACCGAAATCACACCGGTAATCATACGTTGAATTACGGTGGTTGATGTCACCATCATAATAACTACTGCTGTTATCACAGCTGTTCTTCCTTATTTATATTAAGGTTACTATGCCTATCTATATGAAATAGACGTTGATAAAGAAAAACCACAAAATTCCTGAACAAAAACTATTTTTAAAACCATTAAAAAACGAAAAAAAAATAATCCCTTTACTAACAACGATTCATTTCTCTAGTAAAAAAACATAACTCCCCTACTGAAGCACAACCCACGAGTCTCCATAGTAAAGAAACGATAACTCCCTAGTGAAATACAATTACAACCTACACGTCTCCACAATCAAAAAACGATAACTCCCATTGTGAAGAACAACCCACGCATCTCCACAGTCAAAAAGCGATAACTCCCCTAGTGAAACACAATCTAGTAGTCTCCACAATAAAAAAACGCAACCAGTTGTCTCAACAGTTAAAAAAAAGATCACTCCCCTAGTGAAACACAACCAGGAATTTTCACAATTAAAAACGAAAACTCCCCTAGTGCAGCACAACCTACGAGTCTCCCCATTCAAAAAAACAGTAACTCCCCCAGTGAAGAACAACCAGTAGTCCCTACGTGTGCTGGTGTAGGGCTGCGCAACGGTCATGTCACTCGGTCGTTTTTTTGCGAAGGCGAGCGGCGTTTTTGAAGCATTGCAGGCGCACACGCGAGCTCCTCATTTGGCATTCCTTTAACGGAGCAACGGGCGCAGACGCCTCAGTTCTTATGGATCCTGTCTCGGCTTGCGTTATTCTGCTGCAGAGGCTCGTGGGTCACCTAGACCCGGTTATGGGGTAGCCTATAGCTAATGATTCTGCAGTAAAGTCATATGGGTAGCATGGAGTGGGTTATGGGATTATCTAAAGGTGGTAATTCTGCTGCAGAGGGTCGTGGGTCACCTATATCGGGTTATTGGGGTAACCTATAGGTAATAATTCTGCAGTTAATCACATGGGTATTCTGCTGCGGAGGCTCGAGGATCATTTAGAGCCGATTATGGGGTAGCCTATAGGTAATGATTCTGCAGTTGATGGGTATTCTGCTGCGGAGGCTCGTGGGTCACCTAGATCGGGTTATGGGGGCAACCTATAGGTAAAAATTCTGCAGTTAATCACATGGGTATTCTGCTGCAGAGTCACATGGGTCACCTAGAGACGGTTAAGGGGTAATCTGTAGGTAATAATCCTACTGTAAAGTCATATGGGTAACATAGAGCGGGTTATGGGGTAACCTATAGGTAATAATTTTACTCTAAAGTCATATGGGTACTCTAGTGTGGCTAATGGAGTAACCTATAGCTGGTTAGTCTAATGGGATGACCCATTACCGCTACTCTGTGTTGAATAATTTGGAATTAATTTGGACTGGTTTTTCTACTGCAGTCTCATGAGTAACCTAAAGTTGTTATTCTACTGCTGTGTTAAAATTGAAAGTACTTCATTTTGCTGGAGTGTTTCATGGGACAAAATAATTCTCGTTGTTCTACTGTACGTTGAGCCTAATCGAATCACCTAAAATTCGTTATTCTATTGTAAAATGAGTGCGATTTTAAAATTCTAAAATCTAGCGGCTGATTCTAATCCGAGATTCTAAAGAGCAGGTGATCTTATTCAAGAAAAAATGTAGTAGCTCATCGTAGGTTAAATTACTGCAGAGTCTCATGAGTTGACCTTGAGTGTGTTACTCTACCACAGAATATTTAGTTGACGTCTCATGAGTCGAATTAAGTTCTGAAATATTCAATAACACAGAAATATTTAGTTGACGTCTCATGAGTCGAATTAAGTTCTGAAATATTCAATAACACTGAAATATTTAGTTGACGTCTCATGAGTCGAATTAAGTTCTGAAATATTCAATAACACTGAAATATTTAGTTGACGTCTCATGAGTCGAATTAAGTTCTGATATATTCATCAACACAGAAAAGTATCTCTTGGCGTAACTTTCAATTCGCCAATTGCCGTAAAATTTGGGCGAATGGATCAATCTATAACAAAATGGCACATGCAATCACCCTCAGATCGTATTTTTTACGGCCAGAATGAGGGTCGGCAGTGGCCTTGAGCTCGTTAGTTCGGCAGCCAAAGATGATGGAACATTACAGAGCGACTCAGAGGGCAGCATTGTACGGCAGGCATGAAGGTCAGCTCTGAATTAGTCGCCAGGATTGTAGGGCAGTATTGTATCAACTCAGCAGCAACTATTGTAGCAACTTTTGTAACATCTATAGCAGCAACTATTGTATCAAGTTTTGTAGCAACTAATGTAGTAACTATTGTTGCAGTTATTTTAACAATTATTGAAACAATTATTGTAGCAATCATTGCTGCAATCATTGTAGCAACTACTGTAGCAACTATTATAACAACTATTCATACAACATTTGTAGCAACTATTGTATAAACTGTTGTTGCAGTTATTGTAACAATTATTGTAACTATTATTGGAACAATTATTGTAGCAATCATTGCAGCAATAGTTGTAACAACAAATGTAGCAACTATTCTTACAACATTTGTAGCAACTATTGTAGTAGTTATTGTATTAATTATTGTAGCAATATTTATACCAAATATTGTAGCAACTATTGTATCAACTATTGTAGCAACTGTTGTAGCAACTATTATATCAACTATTGTTACAACTATTTCATCAAATATTGTAGTAACTATTGTAGCGACTATTGCAGCAACTATTGTTGCAACTATCACTCCAAATCAGTAGCAACTACTGTATCAACTATTGTAGGAACTCAGGGTGCACTCTTGAAAGGCGTGACTCAAAGTTAGCTATGCATCAGCAGTCATAACACACACGCACACACTCACACACACACACGCATGCCAACACACGCACACACACACACAGGCACCAGCAAGGGCTGTCAGATTGCCATTTTGTGGCCAAAATCCTCAATTTTGTTCCTTTAAATGGAATTTTCTTACAAATAGCACTCAACGTCTGATGACTCCACTCAGTTACTGAAGTGTTAATCAACGCAAGGAAACAAATTAATCTCACAAGTGAAATTTGTTCCCGTTCTACAGGAATGTTGGTCAGAATGAATTTTATTATTGTATATTCTTATGATTGTATTGAATTATTGTATTATATTGTATTATTGTATTATTGTATTATTGTATTATTGTATTATTGTATTATTCATTTATGATTCTTATCACTAAAATCGCAGACAACTTGCATTCAATTGGATCATTGCTATTCCTTGCTGAATATGCAAGTCGTTATGAATATTTTGCTACGCTGCCATTTTGAAATTGTTAGGTTGTGGATCGCAGGTTCAAGTTTCCAACGACTAACTTATATCAAAGTTTGTATTCAATATATCTATTAAGAATGTCAAAAAAAGTATTTTATATTTTTAATATAAGGTATTTAATTTATTCAGAAACCTTTAGCTACAACTGTAAAATTAGAACGAAACGTCGGATTCACTTTAGAAAGCACTTCAGATTACTAAAACAGATTTCCTCTGGCAGAACTTCCATAATTTTTATACTTCGACAACTTCCCCAGCAATTCTATTCTGAAATTGAACATCCCTATTTCAACACTTCTCAAATTTGTAATCAAACCCAATTACTTTCAAATTATTCTGAAGTCAAACTTACAGGGACACAAATATTAATTTCAGAGCGGTGTGATCTCAGCAGACCGGTTCTATGAGCTCAAAAACATGCATATAATGCCTTACCTTTTCTTTTGAAGTCCGTTTTGCATGAATTAATACAGACGATGCATCTTCCCGCAAGTCTAGAAAGGCCGCACGCCCCGCAATCTTGCGTATTATCAGCAGCCTGAGTAACGACCGTGCAGTCTAACGCGACAAACAAGGCGAACACGACTCCGGTTTTGGTGCACTGTGCATTGTGCATTGTGCAAAGCACATTTTTGTGTCAAGAGCACAACTGAAGCTTTGGTGCACTGTTTGTGTGTGTGTGCATTGTGCAAAGCACATTTTTGTGTCAAGAGCACAACTGAAGCTTTGGTGCACTGTGTGTGTGTGTGTGTGCATTGTGCAAAGCACATTTTCGTGTCAAGAGCACAACTGAAGCTTTGGTGCACTGCGTGTGTGTGTGTGCATTGTGCAAAGAACATTTTTGTGTCAAGAGCACAACTGAAGCTTTGATGCACTGTGTGTGTGTGTGTGCATTGTGCAAAGAACATTTTTGTGTCAAGAGCACAACTGAAGTTTTGGTGCACTGTGTGTTTGTGTGTGTGCATTGTGCAAAGAACATTTTTGTGTCAAGAGCACAACTAAAGCTTTGGGGCACTGTGTGTGTACATTGTGCAAAGCACAGTCTTGGATCGTTTTACATTACCATGGATACAAAGTGCCTAACATTTATCTGACGCGTATCTGATGTCAGGTATTGTAGAATCTTACATGCATACTATTTGTGGGTGAAAATGAGCATTTTATCTGGCAGAAGTTCCAGATAGTGGAGAGGCCTCTTAAGCTGGGGAATTTTCTACCTCGTGATCGCTTGAAATTGAGCTGTTTTAGTTTCATGGCGAGAATATTATCTCAGTTGTTCATACTACCTCTAAATTGAAACATAAAACCAATAATGCGCTTCACGTAAACCTGAAATAATCTCAAAAACTGATTAGACTGCTCATGTTCATCTAGCAGAAATTCGAGGCATCGTATGGGAACCGTAATTTTCTAATTATGTAATTACCGACGCTCAGGGTAGCACAAACAAAATAACGTTACGTAACGCAAATGTCGCAAGTTTCAATTACCCATGCAAGGTGATGAGCAGCTGTGATGACACCATCGATCTTACAGGCACTAAAAATAGCCCTGGTTGTTGCACTCCAGACACGAAAATGAGAGAACTTTCTTTTATTTGAAATACAACAGCTGCTATTACTCTGTTAAAATATTGTGTTATGGAATTAAATCATTGTGAGTTGTCTATATAAACGAAAAGGTGAGTGAGGTTATTTTTTTAATTGAAACGCAATATTTTCCAGCTGCTATTACCGTATTAAATAAAATATTGTGCTATCGAAGTAAATAATTATGAGTTGTTTATAAGCAAAAAGGTTCATATATAGGGACTTATTAAGGATAATAAGGTTTATAAAAGGTTCGTAAAGATTTACAAGGTTTATAAAAAGTTTGTAAACGTTTATAAGATTTACAAAAGGTCTGTCCGCAAAAAAGTGATTGAAATTTGTTTTTTACATAAAATGCCGTACTTTCCATCTGCAATTACCGTATTAAAATATTGTGCTATAGGCCTGAGCAATTTTGAGTTGCTTATACGTATCCAGAAATGAGATCGTCAAATTTTGAAAGTGCAATGACAAATTATTGTGAGCGTAGTGAGTGCATGAAGATACAGAGTTCTTTCATTTTTACCCGGGGTGAAACATTTTTCTCCTCAGACACCCTTTTTAAATTACAAGTTGCTAAACCGAGAATCTTCATTTGACCGCGAATCTTCCTCTGAACCGAGAATCATTTAGACGCCTTGATGGAAATGATCTTTTCCAAATTTTATAATTTCTTGCATATTTATTTACGACCAAGTCTTGAGGTACAGTTTTGGCATGCAATTTAGGTATTCTCTTCAGCAAACAGGCGTGCTAACTGTTTTCATTTGGACAAAACACAGTGAGCTAAAATATGTCAAGAACCCTTTTTAGAAACAGTGCAAATGTAAATGTGCAGAGTTTATCTTGTTGTTTCATGGGAGAAAATTAAGCTTGAAGGTACGATAAAATTTGAGTTTGAAAAATATTCATGCGTCAAAATGAGGCTACATTTCAATGAGCTCGCATCATATGCATCACAGATGGACCTTGATGCCCGTTTGCGTCTGATTTTCTTGAAAAATATCAAGCTGTGAGGAATTTGTGGTGCATTTTTTAAACAGTTTGAAGGCAGGCAAGAACCTAAATGTGAAGGCAAGAATCTAAATACGAAGGCAAGAACCTAAATTGAAGGCAAGAACCTAAATTGAAGGCAAAAACCTAAATTGAAGGCAAGAACCTAAATACAAAGGCAAGAACCTAAATTGAAGGCAAGAACCTAAATAATATTACGCACGTTCTCCTGATGAGCGAAACAAAATGCCTTGACGTCAGGGCTACGTTGACAACCACTTGCGCTCCTTCGCGCATCCCTTGCCCGGAAATTACTTGCGAGCGGCACGAGTACCTGCTTGTGGACGACGAATTCCAGAAAACCAGCCTTTGCTTGTCGTACCTACCTTATGAAATAGTAAGCAACTTACAGCGAAATAAATAAAAACTTATAATGAAAAAGTAGCAACTCATGGCAAAATAAATAATAACTTATTATGAAATAACTAGCAGCTTATAGCGAATTTAATAGTAACTTATTATGTAGAAGCCATCAACTTATTGCGAAATAAATAGAAAATTATTACGAAATACCTGGTAAGTTGTTACGATATAACTTTGGAGTCATTTCCAAATAATCAGCAACTTGTTAAGATAAAACTTGTGAATTACTTCGAAATCAATAGCAACTTGTTAAGATATAATGTGTAACTTTTTTTGAAAAACTAGCAGCTTGTAACGTTAAAACTACTAACTTACTTTGGAATAACTTGAAGCTTGTTACAACATAACTTGAAAATTATTCCGAAAAACTGGCAACTTGTTACAACATAACTAGTAACTTACTGCGAAATAACTAGCTCTATGTCGCAAAATGTCGTAGTTAAAACGTCCAATAACTGTGTATCAGGTTTTTGTATGTATGACTCGACATAGCTTTAAAATGAAGTTTATAGCAAAGACAATCGCTTTATAACACATTTCTGTTAAAAAGAAACGGTTCGATCCCTAAGGTCATCAGAGGTCATCTAACAACTAATATGAATGTTTCAAAAGACCATGCACGTGTAGTATGAAATAACTTAATGCGATTAATTACTTCTTCACCTGAATACGTAGCGCGTACCTTATCATTGAAGATAAGCGTGCAGATTGAATAGTTTTTCAGTTTTTTAGATTGAACAGTTTTTTTGGGCTAATTTCGACACAAGTTTATTGCACTCAACACCGATATCAGAATGCCTATCATATATTGTGAACATGAAAGCCCAGTTTGCGACACGGTCAACGAAAATAAAAGCGATAATAATTGAAGCTGTGTTTATAAATTACACAAATTTCCTATGCAACATTTGGCACCTGAAATGGAGCTTGATTTAGAAAGTGCAGCGTGCGAGAAAGTGTTTGTACTATAAAGCGCGCGCACGCGAGTTTTATTAAATGTAGTACATAGTCAAGAGTACATAAGATTAAATTGTGCTCGATAGTACAAGCGGAGAAGAAAATGTGAATGAATATCGAAAGAAAGTTCAGTTTATAATGATAAAGAAAATTTTCACTCGAGCATTCATACAAAATAAAAGTGGTGCAAGAAACTAAAATCTATAAGAAGATGCATTTTCCTACAATTCTACCGGATTAGGGGACATATTTTCATCCAAACGAGAACAAATACGCTACGACATAATTCATCATTCTAGTTGTTATAAATCAATTTTGTATCGACTTTCACGTATCGCCGTGATGCAGCTATCACCGCAATGTTTCTTTATAAATATCAATGTTAAAAAACATTAGTTCTCCCGCTCAAGTCACCTGAAATTGAAGCAAATTTTGTATCTATAAACGAAATTCAGCTCGACAAATACTGCAATATATTTACGAACATGAAAACGTTCTGGTGAAAATAAATTTTCCTGCTCTTATCGCCTGTACTTGAACCAACGTGAGCAAAATTTTGCTTCTTCAGCTCAAAATAACAAGTTCTGAGTACAGAATTAGCGAGCGATGAAGAGGCACACATTTTGGCACTGAGTTGAAGGTAACATTGAGGTCTAGAGACATAGTCGAAATGTGATCAGGACGTCACGAACCTCAAAGGTCTCTAATTTTGGTCCATTAGAATCTACTGATATAATGGACGGAGCTTCTAATTTCACTACACAGTCAACTGACCGAGTGCTACTAACCGACTATACTTCATGTCCGGTGTGCAGTATATTGACCGAAATTCACAGTCGAACGAATTCTATTGACCGAATCTGTTGCGTGTCCGGTGTACAGTATATTGACCGAAATTCACAGTCGAACGAATTCTATTGACCGAATCTGTTGCGTGTCCGGTATACAGTATATTGACCGAAATTCACAGTCGAACGAATTCTATTGACCGAATCTGTTGCGTGTCCGGTATACAGTATATTGACCGAAATTCACAGTCGAACGAATTCTACTGACCGACTCTTTTGCATGTCCGGTATTCGGTATACTCACCGAATCAATTGACCGACTATACTTCATGTCCGGTATACAGTATACTCACCGAAATTCACAGTCTGCGCACCAAAATTCTACTGCCGGAATTTACAGACCAACTCTCTTTTATGTCCAGTAGACAGTTTACTGGCCAAAATTTGCAGTACTGACCAAATTCAGCCTCTATGTGCAACATGTCTGACAAACCTTGAAAAAAAGACGAAGTTTCAGAAAGCTTGTCTGTTAAACAGACGAATGTAACCGACACAACACTCGCAGACCAGGTAAAAAGTAATTAAGTCTCCTTTTTTAAGTAGTAAACGCATTTTCAACCACTTCGATCAAAATTGGCAGCAACAGAACGCATTCGATCCTGTTATATTTGTCTGTGCAATTCGTTGAAGCAGAGAATTCAATTACATAGTTCAGGTACTTCACATTCTGCCGCCAGCTTTCTTGGCACCAAAAAAAAAGAAATTAAATTCCTTCTCCTGTAATTTGTTTATTCTGCAAAAATGTATCCTAGTACACTGGGATACATGGAACAATCTTTTCCTCACAGCAAATATTTTCCTTAATATGAAATTTTTCAAAATAGAAACGTAATTAAAATCTCTACAACGCATTCTAACATTTGTTTACGTCAAACACATGTCTGCACCCAATGTACGTACGTCTACAGATTAAATTACGTCTTATTTCCTCATGATGATTTGTAAATCGAACACAAAAAGCGATTTCTTTGCAACAAATTCAGTTCTCCACGAAAACTGTGCTTATCATTTGACCGACGTGCGTGTGATCGACCAAACGGAGGCTCCAATTCCGAAACACGCTGTGGCCTACAGGCCGAAAGGGCATCTAATTTTATGCCAACAGAGTTTCTCAACCCAATGAAGCTTCTACTATCTCTAAACAGGGTCACCTGGCGTTATACATAATTAGAATCCTATTGCGAATTTTATGTTCCTGTTCAGGATTTAATTATTTAATGGACGTTTTAATAATATAAGACACTGAAATTTCTAATTTTACTCAATCAGGATGAACTGATCTAGTGAGGGTATTAACCTAACGGAGGATCTAACATTACTGCACGCTGAAACTAAAAAACATCATCTCATTTCTCTTCAGAGGGTCCCGTAACCGAACAGAGTTTCTAATTTCACTCTGCAGGTCTACTGATCAGAGAGAGTTTGCATTTCACTTCGCAGGTTTGTTGACCAAATGGAGTTTCTAATTTCACTTCGCAGGTCTACTGACATGACAGTTTTCTATTTCACTCAGCGGGTCTGCTGACCTGACGGAGTTTTTATTTTACTCCTCAGGATTACTGGCCAAACAGAGTTTCTATTTCACTCCGCAGGTCTGCCGACCAAATGGAGTTTCTAATTTCCCTCCGCAGGTCTACTGACCTAATGGGTTGCCTCGTTCCAGCACATCGAGCTCGGTTGCGTTTGGTGACCGACGTTTAAATTCCAAAGCAGCAACGGAGCCGCCTGAGCAGGCTTTTATTGACTCAATCGATCGCAGCAGTCAAACAAAAGGCACAATTTGGTCTACCTTCCCCCGGCGCACGCAACCCGCCCATGGCATCCATCCGTGGCAGTCACAAATGTATAATCTTGGCGCCAGTGAGCATAATGCACCATTTCTCATGAGGTTTTTGCCTTTGTATTCAGTGATGGATCTCGGTCACCAAATTGAAGTTTTGGCCTCTATCGACCGAGAAAATTTTTCCACGGTCGGTTTTGGTACAAAGTATTGCAACGCCCATTCATGTGACAAATTAACGCTCGTTCACGTAGGATATCGAACGGGAATTCCACAGTCGCAAATTGAAGCTCTGCACTTACGTTCTTCGATAATTCGTCTTATTAATTTTTTGCTTGAGTTGAGCATGCTTGATTCATGGAACTGTTGAGAGACTAAACGGTGTTCTAGAGTGGAAGTTTTGTATTTTTTGGGTGGGAAGCTATTGAAATAGCTACAAATGTGCGAAACAGTCCATTTCATTATTTGAATAAATGAACAGAACGTTTTTTGAACGCCTCTTAGCCTGCCTTCGAAATTGTGCTGTGAACCAAACCCTTAAAAGCGTTTACGTTCCCAGAGAAAAATGTCACACTAGTTATCAAATTTTAAAATGTGGTCATTGACGCTTGAATAAAGTTACAGGTCTTAGATGGATCACTCAGGCTGCAGGCATTCGGAAATATGGACGAAGATGCGTGAAGAATTTCTAAGTGAGCGTTACACTACATTCGTCGTTTTTAAATCCTTCAGCATCGAAAATGGGATACAAAGTATAAGATGGAATTGTATGTCAGTAAATGGAATGACCAAAATAGGTACTTTTAAGCCCGACCCATTTTTTCGACCTACTGTATGTTCACGTTCGACCCATTTTTAAAGCTCACGTTCGACCCATTTTTAGAACTCACGTTCGACCCATTTTTAAAACGCACGTTCGACCCATTTTTAAAATTCACGTTGAACCCAATTTTGCATCGTAGGCAAGACCCAATTTACCACATTCACATGACCCATTTTAAACAATTACACTCGACCCATTTTCATCACTCACACCAGACTAATTTCTACAACATACGACCCATTTTTAGCTACTCATGCTCAACTCATGTTGTATACCATTTATTGTAAACCCGTTTTGGCCTCCATATACATGACCATCTTTACCACTTACGCAGAACCCGTTTTCGCTGCTCAAGTACAACTCATTAGCTTCCCTCAGACACGATCCATCTTCACTCCTCAGGCGCAACCCATTTTCACCACTCACGCTCAACCCGTTTTCATAACTCACACATGAAACAATTTCACCATTCACGCTCAACCCATTTCCACCACTCACGCACCACCCATTTCCACCACTCATGCACCACCCATTTCCACCACTCACGCACAACCCATTTACACTACTCACGCACCACCCATTTACACCACTCACGCACAACCCATTTACACTACTCACGCACCCCCCATTTTCGTCACTCTCGCTCCACTTTCGAGACCCTCCTAAGAAATTCACGTTAGTTTTGAAGGCGCAGCGCGTAGAGATTCCGGCCGTGTTCTCCGGCCCGTAGTTCGCTCACAAGAGGACAATTGATCCGCGGCCCTCGTACAGAACGTGACCTCAGAGCTCCGACCTGGGCTCTTGCTGTGCTCAAGGGGCCGTGTTCTGCAGGGCGGTCTCGGCCCAACTCACGACACTGGCTTGGCCCAACTCACAACATTGGCTTGGCTCAACTCACAACACTGGCTTGGCCCAACTCACAACACTGGCTTGGCTCAACTCACAACACTGGCTTGGCTTGGTCCAACTCACAACACTGGCTTGGCTCAACTCACAACACTGGCTTGGCTCAACTCACAACACTGGCTTGGCCCAACTCACAACACTGGCTTGGCTCAACTCACAACACTGGCTTGGCCCAACTCACAACACTAGCTTGGCTCAACTCACAACGCTGGCTTGGCTCAACTCACAACACTGGCTTGGCCCAACTCAAAAAAGAGTTTTGGCCCAATACAGAACAGTGGCTTGGAAAATAGATGCTTGGACCAACTCAAAATACTAACTTGACTCAACTTGAAACACTGTTGACTTGGCTCAGCGCAAAACACTAGACTAGCTTAGCTTATCTCAAAACATTGGTAGAACGGCCTAATTGGGAAAAATGGGTTTGCGCCTACTCAAAACAGGCTTGTGGCCCAATGCAATACAGTACCTTGAAAAATAGACTCTTAGTTCAACGCGTAACAGGGGCTTGAATTTTAGAGCTCTCGTCCAACTCAATGCCGTTGCTAGACCCAACTCGAAAAAAAGGTTTGGGCCTACCCAAAACACTGGTTTGGGCCATCGCAACTCAGTGGCTTTGACCAACTCCAATGAGTTAATCGACCCTATTCGAAAGATTGACTTGAAGACAGAGGCTTGGATTAACTCAAACAGTGGCACAGCCTAACTCAAAATAGTTGCTTGGAAAACCGGGACTTGGCCTACTTGAACTGTGGCTTGGCCTAACTCAAAACAGTGACTTGGAAAATAGAAACTAGAATCAACTCAAACAGTGGCTTAGCCTAACTTAAAACAGAGGCTTAGTAAACACGAGCTTAATTCAAATCAAAAGAGTGAGTGTAAAAACAGACTTGGCCAACTCGTGACTGGAGCATGGTCGAATTCAAGAGCATGGAGCGGCGTTCCATTGCATAGTTTTTCTTAATTCATTTCGCAATATTGTCTCCGAGTTCATATTTAAAAAAAAACAGTGACACACAGCACGTGTGTAGGAGCGTGGTCAATGACTCTGATCGATAGCATCAATGCGAGAATCGAGTTCGTTTAGGATGACATGTGGGATTCCGATACGTGGAGCTCTCACCGTCGAAATGCATCCTGTGAAGTCCAGATTAGATTTGAGGGTGCAACAACCCTGATGTTGAAACGATATTTGCTGAATTCTGGATTAATTCAGAGAAAACACGGACGGAGACTGCGTAGTTCAAGTGGGTTGTTCCAGCGTACATTTTGCGAACGTTGCATCAACTGAAATTCGTGTCATCCTGGGATATTGAAGTTTGAAAACATCGATGCTCAACTTTGTAGCAAAATGCACGCGCCCGCATTTCACCCAGTCAAAAATTAAAACCTTGCAACGACGTCAACTGCAAAGAATTTATGTCCACTTCCACATATTCGACTAAAATAGCGAACTAAAACTGAGACGGGAACAAGTTTAATCTCCAGTTGCTAGCAAAATGGAAATTTAGAAATATGAAATTAAAGCTTATCAGGCTTCAAGCAGAGAAAAGCAAAAAATACTAATCCGAGTGTTATTAAGCTCGAGCTGTCAAAATTGATGAGAAAATAAAAGCGTTTAGCCAAAATTAATCTTAGCAGTCAATGTATTAGTAATAGAATAAATTAAATAACTATAATTAGTTTTCATTGTTGATTTTCTTAATTAACTTCTTTTTTAACACAGTATTTTCAAAACGGGCAATTTTAATAGACAGTTTTCACCGACACCCTTTTTCCTTCACGCTTCATTTGTTATCATCCAAGTTGTACAAGTTCGTTTCTATCTGTTGTATGAAAAAGAGATGAAAAGACACCATCCATAAAACTGTTTATCATTGAAACCAACAGCGATCATCACTTAAACTCCCCTACAAATGCGGCTTCGGAACTCCACCTGGAGGGCTTCAACGCAGCATGTCGGTCTGACGGTCGCAAAAAATGCCGGCTTAAGGAGCGATGTGGGCGAGACAAGCGTAACCCTGCCTGCCGCAAGGGAGACCGTGGGGGGCAACGTGATCTGGCCCGAGTCCCGTCATGTAAGCATGGTAAAAGACTCAAAGCCTCAGCAAGAGAGGATTGGTCAGACGAGAACCTGCCTTGAAGATTAGGTAGTCAGTAATGTGTCCGGCGCGTCATGTGGGGCCTTGTCAGGCATCATGTCGTGGCATCATATCATGTACCATGTCGTGGCATCATTTCATGTATCATGTCGTGGCATCTTTTCAGGTGCATCATGTTGTCGTATCTTGTAAGGTATCATGCCACGGCATCATGTCACACGCATTATCTCACGGCATCATGTCAGCAGGCGTATCATGTCAGTACGTAAGGAACATCTATAGGAAACGATAAGGTGACTTTAGAATGAAGTATCCAAGCCGATATTCGAACTTCATTGTAGTAATTTCCCTATATTTAGCTTTTTCGTGGAAGGTGGGTGGTAATGAATGCTTTGTCATTGATTTCCGTTCGAAAGGTATTCTTGAAAATTACATAATTTCGTTGTCCAGGTTATATTTGTTCATGTTGATAATGAAATTCATGTGTATTACAGGGGTAAATTGTGTACTTTCAGTATAATAAAGTGTAATATAATATAGCATGTATAAAATATATATGTATATAATAAATTAAATATTTAATATTTAAGAAAATACATATCATATTATATTATATGATTTTATATTATATGGTATTACATTAAATTATATTATATTATATTATATTTTACATATTATATTATATTACATCATGTTATATTATTTTATATCAAATTATATTATGTTATATTATATTACATTACATTATATTATATTATATTATACAACATAATATAATACAACAAGTTCACAACGGGATATTTTCTTTATGAGAAGCCCTTCATTCTTTCAACAAAAGTGTTCTAAAATGAAAATTTACGCAAGAAAACTTTCAAGTTACCCGTAAAAAATACATTAAGAATAAACTACGTACATGTATGTAAACACCTTAACAAAATTGCACAGTCTTGTCATTTTCCTAACGTACACAATGTTCTTACTTGTATACGAATGCCCTGGTTTAAGCAGTTTTTCGAAAAGATTATTCGTTCATCTCTAATATCGTAAAACAGAGAATTTAAAAAAAAAATTCCAGCTGCTCATCCGTCCAGGCAATCAAATTGATTACAAAAAATTAGCCAAAGATATCGCCCTATTTGTCAATATCTTTACTGTTTAATTATGCTCATGAAATGTCAATAAGGCGTAAAACCGTTTGAGGTAAACGGTAACTTGAGGTAAAATCGTTTTACAATGGTAAAAATACTTTGCTGGGTCAACCTCGTATCTATTACCTACGACGAATAATTATTAATTTCTAACTGTTTCGATGAGAAGTCTTTGTTTTTATCTTATAGGACGAGTAATCTTTGATTCCTAACTGACAGGTAATAACTTTTTGTTTCCTATCTGATGGGATGAATAATATTTGATTCCTGACACGATGATTGATCTTCGAATCCTATTTGATACGATTTATTCTCTCTGATTCCTAAATGACATGACGAAAAGTCATTGTTTCCCATGTGATAAGATGAATAATCTTTGATTTCTGACATGACGATTAATCTTCGATTCTTATCTGATGCGATTTATAATCTCCGAGTCCTAAGACGCCTTGTGTTGAGCGTCACTCCCAAGAAGAATCCTTGATTCTACTTGAACGTCGTGATCTGTTGATTGAACATCCAAGTGTTGATTAGGTCTATTATTTCACATCAGTGCTAATATTTTAATGACGAGTCTAAAGTTTTTTCCATTTGTTATAGAAATTCCTTGTATAGTCAATAACAGTGTAGTTAAAAATCGCTTTATCATCACTGGAGTTGCTTCGATAATCAACTTCAATGAAACTTTTCGCTGGAGTGAGCAATTTTTCTCAAGGCTAAAAATCCACAAACTTTACATTGAGTAGGTGTATACATGTATAATAGCACAAGTTTCTAGCTACCTGAATAACTGAACACGTGAAATGAGTATATTTTCTATACAGGTATCTTCATATTAAGAACATTCTTTAAATTAATCCTTCAGAAGCAAAGGACAAAACGAAAATACTTGAATAAATCACGAGTATGTTACAAAAGATCAAGACTCTTCAACCCCATGTTAAGAAACTTGATTGAAACAACAAATGTTTTTGCCGCTGTTGTATGCCTGATACTCATGATCCCAGAGCAATCTCAGTCTCACCAGGGATTATTTAAAGATGAGGAACGGATTCCCCGGAAGAAATGACAATATTTGCAGAATCGAAGAGCTTCTCGAGCCAGAGGAAACACAGACACCGACTTAAGATAGAGCGATTCAGTGGATATTTGCTCTTGTGCTCGATCCACTTTGTCGGACTGCCACTGGAAATGTTTTGTATGTACTTGAGCAGGATATTATGTATTGATAGATGAGGTAGAAGAGATGCTGTTGCTGTAGTATTCTTTTGTGATGTAGAAGGAGGTTAAATAGAAGAACATGAGCCAGACATTTTTCTTTTGTTGAAATTTTCTGTTTCCAAATGGACACGCGAACTAGACGTTCTGATGGTGTAGATTCCAATAGAAGTTTTATGAACTGTTTAAAAAGGACACTCTGTTTGATATTGTTTGGGCAATGAGTGGTTTTAAATTTAAATGGTTCGAGTACCAATTCAGTCTCGCTTTAACAATGTACTGTGTAGTACTTCGATTGCAATACTTCCATAAAGCATCAAATCAACATTAAATTTATTAATGTACTACGTAAGTAACTGGAACTTTGAAGGAAGAGAGTGTGTAAATAAAGCCAATAATTCTAACAATAACTTTCTGAAATCGATAAATTAATAAAAAACTTAATATGAATCAAGATTTAATTCTGAAAACACCTGATAAATAAAATTCAATTTTGACACAAATTTCACGTGTCACTGCCAAATTTTGACACAAATTTCATGTGTCACTGCCAAATTTTGACACAAATGACACGTGTCACTGCCAAATTTTGACACAAATGACATGTGTCACTGCCAAATTTTGACACAAATTTCACGTGTCACTGCCAAATTTTGACACAAATGACACGTGTCACTGCCAAATTTTGACACAAATTTCATGTGTCACTGCCAAATTTTGACACAAATGACACGTGTCACTGCCAAATTTTGACACAAATTTCATGCGTCACTGCCAAATTTTGACACAAATGACACGGGTCACTGCCAACTTTTGACACAAATTTCATGAAACTGAAAACTCTTATCGAGTCTCAAGCGCACTTTTTAGACTCAAAACACTCTTATTCTGAATTAATTATCATTTAATAAACCTAATGAAACATGAGCTTCAATGTTCTGCTAAAGATTTAGGACCATGCTTTATTCATATGCAGTGAACTCGCTATAGTAAAAAAAATCAACAAAATTTACTGAATTTAATATAATAAAAATGAAAAATAAATTATGAATGAATTAAATAAAATTTATGAGTACACAATTTAAAAAACTTTTAAGAGAAATACAATATTCTGATTTAAATATTCCCTTCCCAGTTAAAAAAGAACTTCATTCACTGGAGAGTTCAGAAACTGTGTGTACGACTGAATGACATAAAAAAAAATCATTTTCTGCTATTTGTACAATAAAAATACGATTTGATATTGTTCCAGAAGTAATTGACAATACAACATGTTAAAAAACAGAGAAAAATCGAAGTGCTGAACATTTTACATGCAGGTTTCTTAAAACGATGTCTAAGAGTTTAATTTTCTAATCTTCCAAATGGGAAAACATTTTGAGAGTTCGATTTTGGTATCTTCCAGATAGGAGAAAATTTGGAGAGTTCAATTTTGGGATCTTCCAGATAGGACAAAATTTGGAGAGTTCAATTCTGGTATCTTCCAGATAGGAGAAAATTTGGAGAGTTCAATTTTGGGATCTTCCAGATAGGAGAAAATTTGGAGAGTTAAATTTTGGTATCTTCCAGATAGGACAAAATTTGGAGAGTTCAATTTTGGTATCTTCCAGATAGGAGAAAATTTGGAGAGTTCAATTTTGGGATCTTCCAGATAGGAGAAAATTTGGAGAGTTCAATTTTTGTCTCTTCCAGATGGGAGAAAATTTGGAGAGTTCAATTTTGGTATCTTCCAGATAGGAGAAAATTTGGAGAGTTCAATTTTGGTATCTTCCAGATAGGAGATAATTTGGAGAGTTCAATTTTAGTATCTTCCAGATAGGAGAAAATTTGGTGAGTTCAATTTTGGTATCTTCCAGATAGGAGACAATTTGGAGAGTTCAATTTTGGCTATTACCCGAAAAGAGAAAATGTTGATAGTTCGATTTTAGCATCTTCTTGATAGGAAAAAATAATGAGAGTTCGATTTTGGTTTCTTCGGGTTAGGGGAAAATAAAATCTAGAGGAGGATGTAGTTTTAGGCGTGAATCAAACATTACACATCCACACAACGACGGTTTTTAAGGAAGTAAATACGTTCCTGGACAATTTTTCACAAATATATAATACATTACTAGATGATAATAACACACAGTGCTTTCTTAAATAATACATTGCTGGCATAAAGCGAGTTACTGATGCATTGCATATCACTAGATAATAATACATTACTGAATAATTCACCGATGACACACAATACAAAACTAAATAATACACTATTGATCCATAATCCAACAGTAAACAACACACTACTGACACATAATGCGTTGGTAAATAATACATTGCTGACACAAAATATGGTAGGACACAATTGTTTGTTGTTGCTGAGACATAACACATACGTAAATAATGCATTGCTAAAATACGGTGTACTACTAATGAATTATAAATTACTAGATAACAATATACATAGACCAACGTGAAAAGATCTGTGATCCTAAGCTGTGTTGTTCATAAAATTAATTCTTCCTAAACTTTAGAGAACATTTTTGACACATTTCAACTTGGTTCTCACACGTGTTATCCCTCAGCTTTGAAATTATCTTCACGAGAACAAAGTTTATAAATGCGCCTCAGAATCGAAATCGTGTCTACACGACAACCTCACGATTTGAAAATGTACCAGTGTCTCGAAATCGTCCCCTACACAACGGCTCGCATATTGAAAATAGACCTGTAAAACATAATTGTTCCTATCCGACAACCTCACAAGTTGAAAATATACCTAAAAATTGAAATTACCCCTACACAACATCACAGTTCGAAAATGATCTATTAATCGAAATTGTCCTCACACGACATCATAGTTCAAAAATAAACCTAAGAATCGAAATTACCCTTACACATCACAGTTTGAAAATACACCTAAGAATCACAGTTTGAAAATATACCTAAGAATCGAAATCGTCATTACACAACATCACTGTTCGAAAATAACCTAAGAATCTAAATTGTCCCTATCCTACATCACAGCTCGAAAATATACCTCAGAATCAAACTGTCCCTACAGTACATCACAGTTCGAAAATGTACCTAAGAATCAAACTGTCCCTACACGAAATCACAGTATGAAAATATAACAATTGGCAAATATACCCAAGAATCAAACTGTCCCTACACAACATCACAGCTCGAAAATAGCCTCAGAATCGAAATCGAGCCTACACTGCTCCTCGCATTCAGAGCCCAAAACACGAGCGCCGAGGGCGGAGTGGGGGGGGGGGAGGACGCAGCAATGGAGGTTACAAATGCTTGAGATATTGGAACAAAAGGCGACCCCTGGTGATGAAGAACAAAAGGAACAGAACAGCCGGGCCGCTCAGCCCTCACTTCTTTCTGCGTAAATTAGAGCCCCGGAAAGTGAACAACAATGATGGAAAGTGTTCTTTCCCTGAGGCGAAGCTCGGCGGTTTGGCTGATTTTTGTTTCGAAAGTGGAGTATTAAGCGAAAGTTTTCCTCGGGAAAAGTAGAGGAATGAAAGACCGTACTGTTCAGGAAGAGTAGAGCAGTGAGTAACAGAACTGCTCAGGAAGAATAGACCGGTGAATGTATTATCAATGAACAATAGTGAATGGAAGACATGTATTGGGTTCTCTTGTCCTAGTATCTCATTTTAATGATTCGTCTTAATCGCATATTATTATTTTCAGACTCAATTTTACCGACACAACATCGTTTGAATAGTCTTCTCTCTAACTCATTGCTAGTGCTCCTTCTCATTGATTCTTTCTCTGAGATCCACAGCTTTAAATCTTTGTCTGAGTTCTTCCGCCTTAATTCATTGTCTACATTATTAATTCCGAATATTAGTTTCTAAGTCTCAATTTTGTGTCTGAATTCGTTCGTATAAACTGCTGTAATAAGTACTTTTTCGTTCCTGACTTCTTGTTTGAGTTCATTCGCATTAAATCCTCCATTTAATCAATTTACCT
>JACJUY010003396.1:54564-71055 GCA_014220935.1 Platorchestia sp. MABIK
GAGTGAGGGGGTGCAGAGGAAGAGTGAGAGTGTACAGAGGGAAGAATGAGAGTGTGCAGGAGAAGAGTGAAGGTGAGCAGGGGGAAGAGTGAGGGTGTGCAGGGGGAAGAGTGAGGGTGTGCGGGGGAAGAGTGAGGGTGTGCAGTGGGACGAGTAAGGGGATGAGGAAGGATTGGGGTAGGAAGTAGCAAGAGGAAGGATATAGGCCTCCTGCCTGAAATGCTCAGAAAAGAATCAGACCCGACAATAAAAGGGTCGTTAATGGTTGAGAGGTCAATACTGTATACTGTAGAGAATTAATATGAATGCTGGTGAAGAAAATCAAATATTGTCAAAAAAAATATCTACGTTATTGGTTCACTAATGCAGGATTGATGTCATGGGCATTTTGTGCCTAATTTCAGATATAGTGTTCTCTCCGTAAACTGGCTTGAAGTTCAAAAATAGCATTTACAGTATATGAAATAACATATTTCTACAAACTTAGTGAAGGGCTATTTAGGAAATAAAAAGTGTTTAGGAATACAGCAGTACTCTCTGAAATTACGAGCTTAGGTACAATTATGTGTTGATATACGAGATGCTGAATAAATATTATCACAGACATCAATATTATTTTACCCAAAATTTGTAATTATTTCTATTAAAATGTCTTCACAATGCGGATTTCAAAAAACTTCTCGGGCTTAGTAAATTAGCTCTCTATCACGGCAGTGTCAAAGAAGAAGAATTTCTCTATCATAAATAAAATTATGTTCCTCTGTTGTGAAAGTACTGAACCAATTTTCCTGATGAATCTAAAAACTGCTAATTATGCTATATTTTCTTGCAGCAAGTGCTTTTGCCAAGTTAATGATGGAGGATTTTGAAAAATGTTCTTCTCTGCAACTTTGTACATTTTCCGCACAATGCCTAAGCTCAACATTTTCTTTCTATTCCTAAAAGTGACACTTTCTTCATCATTCTTTGGCGTAACATTTACTTCATATTCAATCGAAACATTTTCCTCTTTGTGCTAAAACGCCCCGTTTTATTCCCAGCACCCAAGCGATACATTTCCCTTATTATGCGTAAATGCACTATTTTTTCCATTGCACCAAAGCAAAACATTTCGCTTAGCATGCCTAAACGTAGCACTGTATCCCAAGCACCAATGTGAAACTTCTTCCTTATTGTACCACGACGCAGCATTTCAATCCATGCACCCAAGCGAAACTTCTTCCTTAGTGCACACACACCTGAGACATTTTTGTCACGGTGCGGGAACATTTTTCCCATTTAGAAAGAGTGGGGACCAGCGTATGACAGCCCATCGATATGACCTCCCTTGCCGGGTCGTCCTCAGCCAGAAACAAAAGCGTGCGTCCCTTCGACTGGGCGCGCTTTGTGTTTCTCCATTGAAGTATTGGCTTCACCGAGCCATGCGCACCACAACGACGCCGAAACTGCGTCTTTGCACATCGTTTGAAGGAGTAGACGACTGTATTTCTGCACGCGCCGGTTTTTAGAATGGTAAGTGGAAAGGATACTTTGAAACATGCCAATCCGCATTTTGAGACAGTGGCAGGTGAAAAGAGTGCTGGGATTCGTACTAATTCTCGTTCCGCGCTTCGTGACAGTGGCAGGTGAAAAGGATACTCTGATTCATTCTAATTCTCGTTCATCGTTTCGAGACAATGGCAGGTCAAAAGGGTCTGTGATTCACACTAATCTTCACTTTAAGAAGAGTATTGTATCAACGCCAACAGTGTTCTCCAGCGTGTTAGATGAAAAAGAGTATCAATCAATCCTACGACACGGATCAATCTTTGTTTCAAGAAGGTAACGATTGTATTGCTATAAACAGCGGTCTCCAGAGTGATAGATGAGATAAAGATACTGTGACTGCTCGACAATACCTAAAATTTTTATGGAAAATTTCCTGAATAAAGAGCTTAAACTGCTACTGTCTAATTTCATTTTCGATACCGAGTTATGCCAAACTCGGCTTTCCATAATAAGTTGGTTTCTTATGGAATTATTATTTTTCTTACGGCGCTGTGAATCAAATTTTAAGCAACAACTGATCAAGTTTGTGTAAAATTTATATCCCCATACATTTTTTTATAACATGCTCTTCATTCCAAATGGAGTCATTCTCATCAAAGCTTGCAAGATATTTTAACGCTCTACTCAAACCTATTGGAATCATGTCCACGCGACCGAAAATGCTTCTTACTAAATTATGACAAGACCGACATCCTCACCTGGGAAGAACAGCTCCTTCGCGTTTCCAGATCACCAAGCCTCGTTTCACTCAATTGGACTCCAAAACAAGAACTTCCTTGTGCCCAAACTGATTTCTTTTCTTAATTCCCGGTCTGACCGACCTCCTCGCGCTCGAATTTGCCGACAGAATTCGCTTCATTTAACCGAGTGTTCTCCATCCGTCCCGCGGTCTACATCTGATCTCGGGAGTCAATTGCTAACGGATAAGCTTTTGGCCTGTCGCTCATGTCAGGTGTGGTACAGATCTGATCTCAGGAGTCGATTGCTAACGGATAAGCTTTTGGCCTGTCGTTCATGTCAGGTGTAGTACAGATCTGATCTCGGGAGTCAATTGGTAACGGATAATCTTTTGGCTTGTCGTTCATGTCAGGTGTAGTACAGCTTTGATCTCGGGGGTCAGTTGGTATCGGTTGAACTTTCGACATGTCATTCATTACACGTGTTTTAGATCAGATCTAAGGAGTAAGCGAGTTATAGCTATCTCTTGACTTTTTGTTCATGTCTGGGCAGAACATCACACACCATTTGAAGACACACTCCTACCAGTCGGTGGTTTATTTCAAATTCCATTTTTACTGCCTAGAGGTTGAAAGAAAGTTAAGAATTTAAAAAGTCCTAATGGTAAAATTTTAATTAACCCTAGGTGAAAAGTAATTTTTATGTTATCTAAACACTCCTAAACTAACAACATCTCCTTGTTTTGAATGACAGACTTCGCCAATTCTTCTGTGCTGTCGAAAAACAAATACATCTCAAGTTATGGGGCATAAGCGAGGTTGGGATTTTTGAAAGTAAAAAAGACATAGATTTGAAGACTTCATTCATGGTTCTTAGAATCGGGTACCAGCCTCCAAGAACATTCGTGTGAAATTGTTTCTGGCTTAGACAAATTCAAAACTCGATCAAGAAAAAAAGGGCAATATCATCTACACTGAACGTTATGCTTTCACTTAGTTTTAGCCACTAGGGTAAAAAATTGTCACGCTATTATACATTTACATTTTTTCCTGTTCATTAGTTTTTTTAACCCAATCGTTCCCGACGGTGATTTCGAGTATCAAATCGGTCGGTGCTTTCACTTCGGGAGAAATATGACATCTCAGAGTAACTTCAATATTGGAGAGGATGCTTGAATAAATAGTAAAATATAGGGTACTCAGCAGTACTCATGGAAATTTCTTCTCATAACGAGTCGATTATTTGATTAGAATTTTAATTTGATGCCTGTGAAATTTATTCTTGGTGCATATTCAACATAGTTTTGTTGAATATGTCTGTCGCTAATAATTATATTTTTATTTTTACATGTTTTGAAATTTAAGTTGAACTTAAAACATCGTGCATTATATATAATTTGAAAATACGTTTTCTCTGTGTTGCAATATATTTTCTCACCAATTAAACCTATCGAGATGGCATCGTAACTTTTGATGGGAAATTAACCCGCATTTCCATCGAAAGAAAATGCTCCTTGTTTGGGAATTCCAGACACTTTTCAAGGAATACTCATTTCATGCCTTGAATTTCTTTCCCAAAAATCTAAAAGATTTTGCAGTGAAAGGGTTAAAGTATGTCATAAAAATGAATCGGCTTTCAACTCAATATCTGTATTTAAAATATAGTTGAACAGACATCGTTTATCTCTGTCAACTACAAAACGAGTCGAGTCTATCCCAAGGATTTGTTAGAAATTTTCCCGCGGTTATGAGTTGCACATTGGATTGCCCAAGCCATCAGTCTTTAGGTCACTTCCTTTCTAAATAGAGTACATTCAGTTGTCCAGAATGCTTCAGTACGATCGTTATCGCTAGAAGGAAGTACAGTAAATGCATGTAAATACATGCAGTACAAACCCTTCGTACCAAACCAAACCGCTAAAATTTCCAGGTGAACTCCCATGTGGGTCTTCAGTGAAGTCAACCAACACAGACTTCTTTTTCCCAAAAACGTTTCAGAGGCCAACAGTGATAGGAGCTTCGGCATATTCGACTAATGGTCAAAAGTAAGGAGGCTTCCCTCTAAAGCCAGCTTAACCTGGCTTTGTTGGTCTCGCTGCATCAGTTGTGGTGAGAGATTACGGGCTTATCTCTTGTTCGGCGCAGTAGAATTCTTTTCTTGTTCTAACCAACCCTATTTCTGACGATCTGTTGTTCCAAGCGCAGTCGGTCATGGTTGCATTTTGTACCCGCAAGAAAAAAGGCTCTACATCAACAGAATATTTGAGTGTTGCAAAAATAATCAAGCTTTTAGGTGTGACATTAATCAGTAGAAGCGACAATATTTTTTCATTTAATGCATGCCCTAACAAATGAATTTAAAATGGCATGTATAGATAGTTATGAGAAGAAACATATTTGGAATAAAAAATTTGAAACTTTCCGCGTCAGATTTCAAACCATGATATTGTACAAGACTCAACGAGTCAACATTCTCACTCAGTCACGACTGCTGTTAACACTTACTTTACTAGTATTTCTTCTTAAACAACATCACTTTGCTTGATTCTTACTCAATCATAATCACTGTTTACACTTATTTTACTAGCTTTTCATATTATACTATATCATTTTACCTGATTCTCATTTAATCAGGACTACCGTTTGCACTTATTTTACAAGTTTTTCAAGTGAAACCAAATCTGTTAAGAATAAAGGCGTTAGTTCTCCCCTTGAAAAGAGCACGGCCTCAACATCCACAAAACCATGAATACGCAATTACGAACCTCACCTTAGCCCATTACCAAACCCAAATCTTAAATTATTACTCTCGCGCATTATGTACAGTTCTACCCCACCTTATGAAATTAATTCGTTCCAGTAGTGGTTTCGTGACATGATATTTTCTTAAGTAGAGTTGCACTTTACATGTAAAAGGCCTGATTCGTTCCAAGGCCCCCAATACTACCCTCTAAGCCCTGTTAAAATTATAAAAGTACATCAATTTTGTATGAAATATGCATTATGAGTAAAAGAAAATTATTTATTAAACCAATAAAATGAATGAGACATGCAAATCATTCTCCATTGGGGCTCGGCAATTATACCCAAGATACGCAAGGACGAGTGCGTAGCGAAGTGAAGTTCGTGATGGAGGAGTGTGGAGGCGGATGCGATGCTTGATTTGAATTAAGTGGCATTATTTGAATTTTTGAGATTTAGCGTTTCGTATCTTGAATTTTCTGTCGTATTCAGAGACAACATTTTACGTAAAAACGTTTCGTATCTTAGATCATTCGTTAGTTGGGTCTTTTGCAAGGTGAGGTGTGACTGTACCATTTATAACACAAAAATCAGTGTTTTGACAACGATGTTTTTCACAGATTGGAACCAAATTGTTTTTGTTTTACGTCAAATTAAATCAGTTCTTAGAGGAAAATATAAACCCTCTTTATTCTAAACTGCAGGGGAAAGAGTTAAATATCTCTTCAGCTGGCAGAGAATCCTGAAGATTTAACCGGTCAATCAAGCTGCCTTGATGCCGAACAATTGAAATGGCGTATCAGCAATGGTGTGCGGAAATTTAAAAATGGAAATTGTTCTAGCATGAAAATGCATTTTTAATAAATAAAAACATCAGCACCAGCACCACCTGCACACCAACACCACCTGTACACCAACACCACCTTCATACCAGCACCACCTGCATTACCTGCGCACCAGCACCACCTACACACCAGCACCACTTGCACACCAGCACCACCTGCACACCAACACCACCTGCACACCAGCACCACCTTCATACCAGCACCACCTGCACACCAGCACCACCTGCACACCAGCACCACCTTCATACCAGCACCACCTGCACACTAACACCACCTGTACACCAGCACCACCTGCACACCAGCACCACCTGCACCCCAATTCCACCTGCACACCAACACCACCTGCACACCTGCACCCCCTGTACACCAGCACCACCTACAACACAAGCTAAAGCAAGGCTTCATTTAGCTGCCGCCGCGAGTGCACAAAAATTAACGGGAGCTCCTCAAACTTTTACGGGTGCCGTCCACTGTAAAATTCGACAGAACTTGTCTGGAGTATTTGGCCACAGTTAGGGCAACTTTATCATAAGTTGGAGCCAAAATTCCCTCTTGTTTCAGTCGCTGCTCGCCCGTTCGAATTCGCTGAGTGCGCGAGACGCGGGAGGATATGTCGGGCTCAGGGACGAGCTGTGCCCAGTTGAGGTGGAGGAATTGAGCAGGTGATTTGGTACCCTGCAGGTGATTTGGTCCCCTGCAGGTCAACTGGTACCCTACATGTCATCTGATATTTTGCAGGTTACCTGATACCTGATGTGTTAACTTCAGTTGTTTAACGTACGTAGAATTGCGGGAATCAAATCAGGGAGAAAAATATAGTTTAACATTCGTGGGCCGTACTCTTTAGAGTACATGTAATCAAAATGAAATCGTGACATCAAAATCAGAAACAAATTTCGCCAAATCACTCGCATGTAAACATACCAGATATCGTCATGACAGTTAGATTACGATCAGATAATGTAGGATTTTATCAAGATTTTAAAGAAAAAGTTCATCAAATCATTCACAGGTATACATGTTATCGCCATCACAGTTAGGTCATAGTCAAGGAGGAGGAAATAAAGGAGGAAATACTTCAAATCTTTCACATGGAGATAGATGGTTTCGCGATCACAGTGAAGTCATGATCAGAGACTACAGAGGGACACTGCAAAGGGATACTGCAGAGGGCATGAGACACTACAGAGCGACACTGCAGAGGGTATGAGACGCTACAAAGGGCATGAGACACTACAGAGGGACACTGCAGAGAGCATGAGACACTACAGAGGGACACTGTAGAGGGCATGAGACACTGCAGAGGGACACTGCAGAGGGTATGAGACGCTACAAAGGGCATGAGACTCCACAGAGGGACACTGCAGAGGGCAAGAGACACTACAGAGGGACACTGCAGAGGGTATGAGACACTACAGAGGGCATGAGACACTACAGAGGGACACTATACAGAGGGCAGCAGACGCTATAGAGAAGAGACACTACAGAAGGCATGAGACACTACAGAGGGCATGAGACACTACAGAGGGACACTGCAGAGGGTATGAGACACTACAGAGGGACACTGCAGAGGGTATGAGACACTACAGAGGGACACTACAGAGGGTATGAGACACTACAGAGGGACACTGCAGAGGGTATGAGACACTAAAGAGGGTATGAGACACTACAGAGGGCATGAGACACTACAGAGGGCATGAGACACTACAGAGGGCATGAGATACTACAGAGGGCATGAGACACTACAGAGGGACACTATATAGAGGGCAGCAGACACTACATGAGAAAAAACATGAGACACTACATGAGATGAGACACTACAGAAGCACGTCTCACACCCGAACTGCTGTTGTCGAGGTGTTTGTGCGCCGGCGAGCACGGATCCACTTCACTGAAGTGTGCTACTGCATGGCAGGCGTGCGGGTCAACTGAGCGGAGATGCTGTGCCGTGTTCACGCAGGGGCAAGGGATATGAGTTACAAACGCCTCTTGAAATTATCTGAGCATTCCCCCTCACAGGAATGGTTTCGTTTCCGAAGTATTGCTGGAGTAAAACAGTCATTTTTAGATATAGTAATGAAATCATTTCTCATTAGATAAGCCCCCCTCAGCTTCTTCTTCGCTTCTGAAATATTTTTCGAGTGGAAAAGTCATTGTTAGGTATAGTAATGCGATTATTTCATGTTATTAAATAAATCCCCCCTCATCGGAATGCTTTCGTTTCCGAAATCTTATTTGATTAGAAGAGTCATTTTTAGATACAGTAATGCAATTATTTCATGTTCTTAGTCACTTTCCGACATGTTGTTTGAAATGAGTTACGAACGGCCCTTGAAATCATCAGAGCAATCTAACAGATGAGAATGCTTTCGTTCCTGAAGTTTTTCCGATTAAAAAAGTAATTGTTATAAATAATATTGCCATTATTTCATGTTAGACCAATCCCCTTCATCAGAATGGTTTGTTTCCGAAATATTGTTCGATTAGAAAAGAGTTTTTTAGAAATAGTAATGTGATTATTCCATGTTATCAGACCGATCCGTCTCAAAGGGATAGGTTCGTATCCGAAATGTTGCTAGATTAAAGTCATTTTTTCAATGTAATCATGTAATTATTCCTTATGATTAAACCAATCTCTCACTAGAAAACAGTTTAATTTCGGAAATGATGCTTGGTAGAAAAATTCCTATCTCTATTAATGGTCGGTTTGTGTTCTCTGAGTGTAGTGTGCAAATGTACGCACTTTCTTAACTGGAATTTAGATTCAATTTCAATCCATTTTGAGCTCAGAAGATTGAGGGTAAAATTTTGCCACATATGCTAGTGAAAATTAAGTAGGCCCGACGATCGACATAGATATTGCGTAATAATGATGGACAATTTTTCTCTTTCCATTGAACTATCAAAGCGTTCAGGTTAATTAAGCTTATTATAGTTCAAGATTTTTTTGCGTATTGAAAAAATACGATGAAAATTTTTCAAATCGGTGGCCATTCTCAAACTAATGCACACATCGGTGATAGAGTAGAGTGGATCCCCGATGTACAGCAATGTCTGAAGCCTTTGAAAAGTTGTGTTTTTCTGCAAAAAAAAAGCGAAACTGGGTTTGTGTGGGAAGTTTGTGCGACAACAGCGCTATCGTGTCTCTCTAAGTGAAGATATTACAACTTGGATTGTTTGGGAAGCCAGTAAAATGACGTGTTTTTGCGTTGCAACATTACAGTCATGTGTATCGTCTCATTTTCTCATGAAGCTCAACGCATGCGGATATAATTAGCCTCTGTTCTTCAATTACTGCAATGCTTGGCTCATGTTTCGAAAAGACTATCAACAACAGTAACGAATTTTTGTCCAATCACTTTTGATTGAGGAGCGTGAGCGACAAAGGAATGAAAACACCATAGTAGACAGGAACATCTTTGTTGTCGCAGATGTACATCAAAATACTATAGCATTCGAGTAAAACGATACTCAATGTCTGTATTTGAAAAAATGCAATTATTTTAGTCTTGATTTTAGATTAAATTATAGTCTAAATTGTATTTAATTTATTTTTGGGCCTATTATAAATGTTAAGCTATATGAAGAACAATTTTGTTAACAGACACTGATGATGAGTACTGTTGTATTCGAAGCTTTAATACTTTTTTGTATACAAAGATATCCCTGCCAACTTTAGGTTTTTTTTTATTCTCAAAAGTCAAGGCTTACATAAGATGACGCATCACTCTATGATACTTGCAGATCTATAGTAATGCTCGTAGTATCGTAGCATCGATGATCTGTGCACAAGGATCTTCAAGACTTTAATAGTACAATATATGTAGAATGGGCAGTAGTATAGCCTCTTGAGTTTGAATATGCATGTAGGTACGGATCTCACAAGTGTTGCAAAGATGGGCTCAAAAAACTTTTCGGGACTCTCATGGTATAAAATAGAATCGGCAGTACAGCCTCTTGAGTTTGAATATGTATGCAGATCCGATGCTTACAAGCGTCGTGATGTTGTGTGCAAAAAGCACTGCGAGGCTTTAATAGTATACGAATAATCTCAGAGTTCGAGTAATCCCTCGAGGTACGAGAATTAGAAAGTTTCAGTTCCACAAAGCCAGCACACTTGACGACCGAGTCAGGCAGTCGAGGCATCTGGGAGTTCATTTGCCTGAGTGCTTTAAAATATCCAAACTTTATAAGCTGAGCGAAAAACGCGACACATTTTTCTGACTAAAGTTTGAATGTCTTTTACCTGCCAGCTGTGTTCATGTTATGTGTTGAATTTAGCTCGCATTGCTGAAAACAATTCATTCGCATGATGAACAAAGAAGAAATGTTTTTGGTATTGCAAGGAGGGAGTTGAATGAATGATGAAAAAAAATGACTTGTTTCGTTTTGGAGACATGAGTGTTATTTTTTTCGTGATAAGCATTGAAAAAATTCTAATTCATGTCGTCTAGATTAAGCGTTTTACATAATGTTAGTGGCGATGGTCATTTACGAATGCTTCTTTGTAACGATGGAAAAATGTTGTAATTAACATTCCCATAAACACAGAATGTGACCGGAGCATATTTCAGGTGTGTGTACATGAATATCGAAGTTGCAAAGCAACTGAAAAACTGAAATTTTTTTAGGTTTTTCTTAGAGGGACCGTGCATTTTTTGCACTTTTTTCTTCATTTGTGAACCAATGCTTATGAATTTTGACAGACTAGTAAAACGTATGAAAAAAATAGGAGTTACCCTGCAAAAAAAATTTTACTTGCTATATAGAAAATGAATTACGACAAAGAAAATGGAAAATAGGGGGGATTCGGCAAACCCTACTCCTACTACAAATTTCAACCTATAGACATGAAACTAGTGTGTCATTTGAAAGACAAAAACTTGGGCAACACCGCTGAGGCAGAAATGTTTGAAACTCATTTTGATTTCGGAGATATTTTGAATTAAAAGACAAGTTTTGAAATGGCCAAGAAACTTAATTTTTTTAATCCGACGACCTGCCATTTGTTACCTAATTTGAAGATCTCAAATTGCTTCCTCGGGGCTGTAGCCCTGTAATTCTTCTTCCAGAAAAACATTATCTCGATTCTCTACACTAAAAATTGTTGGAGGAGTAGCATTTGCGTGAGGAAAATTTTAGGGTTCCACAAATACAGAAAAACAAAATAACATTTTCACAATAACACATCTTGTTTGTGTGTGGAAAAATGTTTTATGTTGTTATTTTGATTCATGATTCAAAAGTTTCAAAACACTTGTTATTCAAAATGAAAAAAAGATTTGTTAAAAAAAATTGTTCTACATCAAAAACAGTTCCCCTTCACCATCAGTCCATCCCCCATAGTGAGCGTTCTATTGCGTGCACGCCTGTAAAATTTATTGTGGATGTTCAGCACATGTTTAGCTTCAATTTGAAGCAAAAGAATTTTTTGCGAACATTTGGCCGGAAGAAGGTGTACGGTAGCCTTAAGTGGAAATGGCGTCCTGCTGCAGTTTTGGTCACGAGTAGAATAGGATATCATAAATGAGGATAAAATATATTTCCAAAGACATCAGGCTACCCGCACAGGTAGACAAAATTAAAGCATCTCGACTCAGAGACTCGATCGCGCTGTTTTCACACATGAAGACACAATTTTGACGTCTTCCCGAGCCTGATTTTTATTTCTTCGCCCATTGAGACACTATTTCACCATTTCCACACAAAGAGACACAATTTTGTTGCTTTATCTGACTTTCGAGCTCATCTACTTACCAAACAACCAGCATCAAAATGGAATTACAATTCCTTAAAAACTGCAATCAAAACTGAGAGTAAATCAAACAAAAGCATATACGCTAAGTTTGTTGACAAGAACAGTTGAGACATGCAAAACCTCATAGATAATTACATTGACGACAAACATTTTGATCAAGCTGCTGTGGACCTTATACCACTAATCATCTCAAATGGGACAGGCCAAAAACTTCTCATCCTAGATGAACAGGATCATTGTGTTTTAAAAATATCAGTCAATCCCTTTTCAGAGTTGTCAAGTAATAACCCTTCACTACTGCTCCATCGTAAAAGCGATCACTACAGTGCCCTTGTCGCACAAGGCAAAAATCAGACCAGAGTTACCNTGTCACGAAAAAGATATCTCAAAGTCTGCCCGAAGCGTGTTGCAGCCTGGGGGAGAACACTACAATCTCTACAAAATCTCCATTTGTAATTTCATTTACAAAACATTAACAAATGATGGCGACAATTGCCTAAAACAATTATTAACTGCATAAACTGGTCATCACGACCATTTAACCCGAAATAAAAGTAAATTCATGCTTCCTTATTATTCAACGGCCCGGTCGCAACACAGCATCCTCTTCGTTGGAACTAAAACTTGGAACTCGATCCCTGCGGAGATCCGTGAAAGTAATTCTTACGAAGTATTCCAAAGAAATCTTGAGTCTCACTTCCTATCAGAATACAAGTCATGTAAGATGACCAAGTCAAATCTTGTCTCCTACATTACTGGTCCTAATAATGAAATTTGCCATGGTTAATTTCGCCGATCTTCAGTCTGCTCCTAAATCGTTTATCGAATAAACTGTTTAATCTAGTCCATGTGAACTATATTGTATGAACTATATATGAATTTTTTTGTAAATGAAGCATCTAATATCGAGTTAATTATCTCATTGATCAGTCTAAATGCGAAACTAGGTTAAGTGAATAAGGTTAAACATAATTGTGTGCCTTAGAATAACGTTAATGGTAGGATGCCCTAGTAGTCGCTGAACTTATTCGGGCCCACAGGTAGCTATACTCAAATTTGACCATTGTACTAGACTTAAGAAACATTCTACGTCTGTATCACCTGTGGTAAATAAATTGTTTAAATTGTTTAAAAATTTCTGCAAACTGATGAAGTGATTTTGTGAAATAAATTATATACTATGCAATCAGATTTTTTTAAGGAAACTCACAGCTTTTCCATGGAACTTATTTTCCATTGGTTTTCTCGGCCATGTGCAACATTATAGAGAGTTCCTTGATGCCAGAAGCTGAAACACTTTCCATTATATCTGAAAAATCTCCTATTGGCAACTCATTGGTCTCTTCCACCCTACCCACATCCACCGGTAACTTAAAGGCTGATGCGGCTTAGGGAAAGAGAAAGACAGAGAACTGAGTGAGCTGAGAGCCCAATGTAAACATGTACTATAGCGTGCATAAACAAACTTATAATAGTACTTACAACATTTACAGAATCTCTGTATATACAACATTCCTCGTCCCTGTTTGGTTGTTTTTTAATAATCTTCCTCGTGGTAAATTTGCGAGAAATTGATTTTGACTGGCAGATATTTTTAGATCGCTTGGATCACCAGCCCTGCTAGCAGTAACGTACAGTTGGCCATGGGTGAAGACAGGACTGGGTAAATTGATCCCGCACTTTGATAGACTCTGTCCTTGGCTCTTGTTGATTGACATTGTAAATGCCGGTCTTATGGGATATTGTCGTCATTGTAGTGTGAATGGCAAATCGGAGTCTGAAGGCATTAGACACATTCGAGGAATTAATATGGGTTGGCCAGCATCAAGTTCAGTTAATTTTTCGGCATCTATCAGGTATTTATTTGCACAACCTTGCACCTCATGCCATTACAATGCCCATTTCTGTAATCCAGGTTTCTAAGTAGCATAATTGGAGCTCCAATTTTCAGCTTCAGTTCATGTGGGGGCAAACCACTCAAGTTTAGCGAATTCATAAACTCTGGAAGGTGCAATGAGGCTTGGTCATCATCAGAGACTGAATCAATACTCATTAGGAAAATCAAATTTCCCGGGAGTTTATCCATAAGAATGTTATTAAGATGGTCAACGTCCTCATTTTTAGCTGTCCGAATTCCTCTTGAAGAAATCAATTAGTTATTTCCAAAATTGCTGTCGATATTTCCATAGACAAAGTCATTCTCATCCTAAATGAACAGGATCATTGTGTTTTGAAAATATCAGTCAATCCCTTTTCAGAGTTATCAAATAATAACCCTCCATTACTGCTCCATCGTAAAAACGATCACTACAGTGCCCTTGTCGCACAAGTCAAAAATTAAACTGGAGTTCTCTCATTCTGACAGACTGCCGCTGCCCAGCTAAATAGTAGACTTTCTTACATAGCAGATGCTGGACCAAACACCCTGGGTACCGTAGACAAGATCGATGAATCCTCGAAACGATCCCATCGAGATAGTAACTTTGCTACCTTTAAAAAGAGTGCTAATATAAGTAAAATCAAAATAAAGCATATAAATGCTCAAAGCCTAAATGGTAAATCGGATGATATCAGAGTAATGTTGGTCACTGAAGAATTTGATATTTTGTGTGTTTCAGAAACATGGTTTGATTCACGAACCCAAAATTCATTTTTTAACATCCCTGATTACGTGTTATATCGCTACGATGGCGCAAAAACCAGCCGAGGTAGTGGATCTTGTATTTTTGTGAAAGAAATGTACTCAACATCTTCACTTCTAGCGAATAAAGTTTGCGATGGCATAGAAATGGTTTGGTTAGAAGTGCAAATAAATAAACACATATCCATAATCATTGGCAGCCTTTACAGACACCCATCGTCTCCCTTAAGTCTGACACTAGATTTAATTGAGGAAACCTTCAAAGTAATAATTCAGGCAAAAAAGTCATTTTTGCTTTCGGAGATTTTAATGTTGACTTAACGGACGAAAACAATCAGTTAAGCAAACTGCTGTATAAACTTAGCCTATCACAATTGGTCAAAGAACCGACTCGCATCACTAAAGTCTCTAAAACTCTCCTCGATCTGGCAATCACAAATAATCCCACCGCAGTACTTAGTACAGTAATATCACCTTCTATTTCCGATCACCACTCTATAGAATGTGAAATTAATATTGCAAAGAAAAGACAAAAAATACCGCCTAATGACTTATCGCTCGAAAAGGCCCTATTCAGCGGAACCATTTCAAGAAAAACTACTGTATAGGTCCACCGAATTCCAGAATATGGTGCAATCTGACGATGTTGACATTCAAGTGTCCATTTTCAACGAGAACTTCATAGCAGCTCTCGACGAATGCGCACCTTACGCCACCAAAAAATCCAAGCCAAAACGGACTGTTTGGATTACTGACGAAATTAAAGAGATGAGCAGAATTAAGAAAGCCAACTTGCGAGAGTACAAAAACAATAGATCAAACAGTACCTTATACAAGAGATGTAAAGAACATGACAAAATTCTTCGAAAGAAAATCACTGAAGCAAAACAAACTCACTTCCACCAGGAACTTATAACGGCTAAAATAACCCGAAACGAACTTGGGAAATCATTAGTGAGGTAGCACCATGTTAAAATTTAGATCGTGTGAGTAATTTTGAAAATCCCTTGGCAACCGCCACAAATTTCAACACATTCTTTTCCAAAGTAAGGGCTCAAGTTTTCAGTGAGGTGTGTACCAATCCAGGTGAAACGTCAATTGAAAATTCACGCCCCCCTACACCCTCGAGGGCTGATGTCAGGTGGAGACCACGTCCTGTCGATTTACCAGAGTTAAGAAATATCTCATACCCACAAAAAAACACAAAGGCAGTTGGACATGATGGTATCAGTCTTCAATACATCAAAGACAGTTTCCCAGTCACAGTCCCATGGATTCGTCTGATAATTAATACATCAATAGCAACCAACACGTTTCTAAACCAATGGAAACACTCCATTATTAAACCGTTGCATAAAAGTGGTGACCTAAATACAGCATCAAACTACAGGCCCATCAGTCTTTTACCTGTTTCACTGAGAAAAAATTTAGGGTTATTTTGACACACTTAAGTGTGTCATACGTTTGTCGCAAAAGCGGCACACAATTGTGCGTCATGGGGGCGATATGACACACTTGTGTGTGTTATATGACACACTTAGGGCCGTCACGACACACCTAGGGGAAATCTACGGAACCTAAAACATGGATTTAACTTACTCCTACCATACCACTCTGACTTGCCTGTGAATCAAGAAAAATGAGTATATTCAAAATCAATGAATTATTCGAGGGTCATGTCGCACCACCCCATGATTATTAAATTTCAAATTATCACAATATTTCCACAGAACAAAATTCATTACTTATAAAGTCAGCTTTCCCTGCAATTTTACAATAAGCATTAAAACATTTCATATCGTTGTGCAGAGAAACTTCATGAATTCATTCAGAGTTGAACAGATTAATTGAAATCTGCAAATAAATTGAGAGGGTCTTAAAAATCTTCCTCACGGCTGTGTTAAATGTATTGTATCACTATACATGAGTTCGAATAATTAAGAGGGTTTCAATGTCTATACGTTAAACCGAATGAAGAAAGCCCTGATTTCATGTTAAATTGCATTCTAGATAACCAAGAAATTTTTCACGCACTAAAAATAGGCTTCACAATGACCCTATCCTTGATCTATCTACTCAAAAAAAACAGCATCAGTTCAGTTCACCCATTTTATTCAACACTGAAATAACGCATTTTCTCTGTTTTAATTTTTGGCGGAAAATTAATAATTGAATTCTAAACAATAAAAAAGGCGAAAACAAATTCAGCACTGAATGCTTATTTCCATGTAACTGAGAGTGACCAAAATTATTCAACGTTTGTGAGCACATTTCCCAATA
>JACJUY010003397.1:0-12252 GCA_014220935.1 Platorchestia sp. MABIK
GTTCAGAGACGCTTGCGCAAGAGACACTTGCGCGAGAGACACTTGCCCGAGAGACCCTTACGCAAGAGACACTTGTGCGAGAGACACACAAGAGACACTTGCGTTCAGAGACACTTGCGCGAGAGACACTTGCGCGAGAGACACTTGCCCGAGAGACACTTACGCAAGAGACACTCGCGCAAGAGACACGCAAGAGACACCTGCGTTCAGAGACATTTGCGCAAGAGACACTTGTGTGCTTCATGTTACTGACACCCTGGCACACAATTCTCATGTCGAGGCATTATATCAATTACGGTACTCCAGGCATTATATCAATTACGGTACTCAAGGCATTATATCAATTACGGTACTCCAGGCATTATATCAATAACGGTACTCAAGGCATTATATCAGTTGCCCTAATCGAAGCATTACATACGCTACTCAAACTCGCCTAATTCATTGTCCACGTAATATCATTGAGCTCATGAGTGTTTGTTTAGTGCAATGAACCTGCGATAGCTTCTATCTCAACAACTTTAACAAGTTCACTACGTTTACTCGGTTGCCAAAGTTAGTTAGGCTTGGCTGCGAGACACAGAATTGCATGCCCGAATTTACTGCACGAATACTCTTTTAACTTTTGTATAAAATGTGAGAAATACAATTGAACCCTAATGTTTTGTACTTGTGCATTCTGTTTTAATTAGAGGTAGTGAAATATTGAAACGGTACGCTCATACACCGGTATGGTAATGAGCAACATTACATAGTGGTACGTACGTTAAGACAATATAATAGAATACTCTAGAAGTCGCTGAACTAATTCGGGCCCATAGGTAGCTCTACTCAAATGTATCAATTGTACTAGATATAAGAAACAATCTACTATCGCTTGTAATAAATAAATTGTTTAAATTGTCTAAATTGCTCACATGCACCACTACGTAGTCAACGTGTTGAACTTGACTGTAAAAAATCAGTGGTAATTGAAGTGTTGGAAGACAACATTCGATTTTTTGCCATTTGTCTTTCTGTCGGCGCCAGAACAAAGCTAGGCTTCGCGGTTATCTTGATGTAAGGCCGCTAAATGTATCAGGTTTTAATCACTCCTTATTTGGAGACGGCAAAAAACTCCTCAAGCTTGATAGTAGAAAGTTTTTCAATCGTTGGGAATAATGCACATGCCAATAGTCAGGAGACTAACTCTAGGTCTTGATTTCCCACGATCGTAATTGGCTATGTTACTCTGAAAGATAAATTGAATAAAAAAAGTCACTATTGTGCCTAAATACATCAAAAGAGATGCTATAACAATCAGAGTTTAGCGTTGCTCTGTGGCAAACGTTTTAATTGGGGCAAATAAAAAAAATGGGATCGTAACTGAGGTAAATTTTGAAAACTGGCGTCGTAACTGGGGAAAATTTTCAAAAAATAGTGCTGTAACTGGGGTAAACATTCAAAAAACGGTAAGTCGTTACTGGGGTAAATTTTCAGGAAATGGTATGGCGAAAATGCTGATTGACACCCCAATATTTATAGATAATTAAAACAATCATTTTAGAGCAGCATCCCTTCTGGTGAGCTGGGCGCTAATTAAATCGAGAAAACTTATCAAAAACATGTATAGGAAATAAAAAATTACGTTTACACAATCTAATTTTATTGCACAACACACACGCACACGCACAATATACTCATAACACACACAACACACNTATGGGTCGTCACAGAGAGAATTCCAAAACGTCTATGGGTCGTCAGAGGGAGAATTCCAAAACGTCTATGGGTCGTCAGAGGGAGAATTCCAAAACGTCTATGGGTCATCACAGAGAGAATTCCAAAACGTCTATGGGTCGTCACAGAGAGAATTCCAAAACATCTATGGGTCGTCAGAGGGAGAATTTCAAAACGTCTATTGGTCGTCAGAGGGAGAATTCCAAAACGTCTATAGGTCGTCAGAGTGAGAATTGTGTCGCAACAGCCTCACCTGAACTGTAACTGAATTGAACTTATCTTTTTCAGGACTGCCGGAGGACACGATTAAGAGAGAAGACGGGCTGTATTACTACTACTACAAGCAAGGCGACTACACCATGACTGATGCTCGAGCGGAGTGCCTCACCAGGCCAGGCTTTCGCCTCGCACAAGCGAAAACCAAGCAAACGGCGGACATTTTCAGGGGCATATACGACAGTAAGTTAACGAGGCATTATTGAAGTTCTCTTAAAAACTAAGAATGAACAAATTTTGGAGCACATTAAAAAAGGCAGGAAAAGTAAGATGCGTCCCTAATAATTATTATAAGGAATATATTCAGCAAAATTAACTCTTTTGTAGCCTAGTGGTGAGAATGATCTCTTTCCGTGGGGAAGGCTGTGAATGCGAATCCTTGCAGCCTCGTTGTGTTCTTTCCTTGCGAAGGAAAGTTGACGACCCTCTATTTTCCATTCGTCACAAATGTAAAAATAGTGCTGGTTTACTTAAAAAAATATGCAGAAAGAAAACCTGTATATATTTTCCAAAAAATTGTTAAAGAAGGTCAATAAATTGTTTTTTGAAAATTCCTAAACGTAAACGTCTTTTTATCTTACAAGAGAAAATACCGCTATAAATTATCTAATGTAACCATCGGGAGTAGCCATCACTCTCCGTGGTATAACCTTTTATTTCGCCATTCAAAATCGAGAATGAAAATTTCCCGAAGTGAAAGTGCTTTAGTCCGAAAAACATAATAGTAACGTTTCTTTCATTTGTACAGATATATCAAAATGAAACAAATTAATTGTGGCGTTAGTTCTTCCACCTGTCTCCTTCATTGATCATTATTACCAGAGGTGCTGCACGTTATCTGGTCAAAAATACTGAGAGTGCGAGCTGGACTGGGTTTAAAACAATGTCTTCCTTGTACAAACTGTGATTCTTAAAGCTCGTGTCACGCTGAAAAAAGGATACTTCATTCCAATCAATCAGGCCTGATACATATCATCTCAAACATTAGTTTTTCAAATGCCTAATAACCAACACCAGGACGCAATGACGGTTACCCCCGGTTAAGCCGGTCCCCATTTACGACACCTGGGTAGAGTGGGGAATACTGATTGAGTTCTCCCTTTCCCCAACGGGGAGAAATCACCAAGCAGCGCCGGGAATCGAACTACCGACACCTTCTCGGAAGGGCGCGTTCTTAACCACTCGGCTACGGTGGCCACGTTGAGGACAATTTTGTGTAGGTCAAGACACACACACACATCCTCAATATATATAGATATATATGTGTGTACGTGTCTGGAAATAAGCCTGAAATAAAAAAAAAAGAGGAAAAAACTAAAGTTACTGGCTTGGATAGATCGACTGTCAGATATAATTCACCCATTAACACACCGTGGGACTTTTCGGTCCCCTTTCTAAAGTAGCCTTAATATATTGCATTTGTTTTAAAATTTGATTCCTAATGTGTCCTTTAGAATTCACTGTCTAGTGGTAGTTCTTTCCTCATCCTGATATTGGTGACTACCTGATGTCAGTGCCAGTTTAAAGACGGTAGTTGTAGTAATGATAGTAGAGTAGAAAAATGCTGACTTTAAAGGTTTTAAGCTAAGTTCCCCCTAATGTGACAGTATGAATGAGTGGCATTAAGTAACTCGTACGCTTTTGTATAGGAAACAGTGTACTTTTCTCATTTAAGTGATGTCTTTTTTACAGATAAAAACTTCTTCGTAGATCTCAGTAAGCTGCCTAACGGTACCTTGGCCTGGGGAGACGGGACATTGCTTCAAAGCGGAGTTCTCAAACCAGAGGAACCAAAGAACAACGACAATCAACGCTCACCGGTCGCAGTGCTCAAAGATATGTTCATGTCAAATCCTATGTTCTTCTGCTACCGTGACTCAGAGAAGAATGGATATCTGTGTCAGGCTAACTACGATGATCTGCCGTGGTGAGAAGAGGAGGATTGAAGTGCGCCTTGTGCCATTCAAACTACATGTGATCACAACCTGCAAGTAATAATGATGAGAAGAAGGGAGATTGTAGTGGGCCTAGTGACAATCAAATTTGTAATCACAACTAGCAGGTAATAATGGTGAGAAGCTGGAAGATTATAGTAGGCCTTGAGCCCATCAAATTACGTAGTAATGTCGTAAGCGTGTTCGATAGCATGTCTTCGTAGCGTCATGAATGGTGTGGCACCAGAGAGCACTCGAAGTACAATAAGGGGATTGGACTGTCGTAATAATTGATCATCGTTGAGGTGATTTGAGCTCAAAGTAGAGAATGAGAAAGCAGCGTGTTGCGATATCAAATGAGCGTTGCATCAAAGTAAACCTAAACTGGACAGATGAAATTTAAGAAGAGCTGTTCAGCAGCCGCACTTTGGTTTGAAAAAATGCTGTTGAGATTTGTTAAAATGAAAAATAGTTCTGGATCTCTGAATTATAAGCGCATGGCTTGTGCGGACACCTGAATGAACTTTGCTATTAACTATAATCTACCACTGTTTTACGTACGTCAGCTTTTCATAAATATATTGCTACTATAGCCAAATTTTTGAGTGCATGTTTGGGTGTTTAGTCAAATCAATAATCGTAGAGTAATCTAGCTTAACTGAGCCTAGCCTATGCTAAAGTATGCTAACCTTAGGTAAATTGACACTGATTAACATCCTCAATAACGAACTCGTAAGAAAATTAGGTAAACTGACGCTGATTAACATCCTCAATAACGAACTCGTAAGAAAATTAGGTAAACTGACGCTGATTAACATCCTCAATAACGAACTCGTAAGAAAATTAGGTACACTGACACTGATTAACATCCTCAATAACGAACTCGTAAGAAAAATTGTCAGAATAATCTGTCAAAATGGTGTTTTATGCTAGCGCTCTCTTTGTAAGTATCTAATCCGTTTAGCACCGTCTTACGTTCCTGACCTTTCCGATGATTTTAGTATCTTGAGTGGAGCGCACCTGAAATAAATCAGAAATACATACTATGTCTATAATTATCACTCAAAATTTGAAGTGGGCGCAGAAAAGTTTAATACCATCAAGTGTCCTCCAACACCTGCATTATATGTACCACAAGTCATGATCCAAAACGCGTTATTTTCATCCAGATGTTCCCCAGAAACTTCGGTAGAGCTTTTAGAGCCACGCATGGGACCAGAAGAAACGAAGATGGAGTGACTCTGTTGGCTCTGAGTTGATTGCCTGGAAACATGTAGAATTCTTCGGCGGTAAATTGTCTAAGAAAACTGTTTTGAGGGGTCAGCCGGGAAACTCTGCCTACTAAATAGAACGTGCTCTATCGCAATTGTGAAACTTTGTATAAAATCCTAATTGCATTAAACAAAATAATGGGACAGTGATGTATAATGGTAAGGGTGTTTTGAGATACTAGATAGAAAAGCTCAGCTTCGCTGCACAGAATCGTCAGGAAGAAGAAGAATAGAGAGACAAAGCAAGATCGCTTTGCCAAATAAAGAGCGCAACAAGAGATGTTCAGAATGAGAGGAGTAAAGTATGAGAATGGGAAAATTGGTTAAACTCGGAAGTAGTCTCCTGACACAAAAATCTTAAAAAAATGTTCATTTTGTTTGAAAGAAATGGGAAGTTGGAATCCTGGGAAGCAGCGTTTTTTCAATTGAAGCAATTACCTATGTCATTTGGTTGTTTTTCTGCGCCTGTTGTATGTATACTTCATCGCATTGAAGAAGCTACGGGACAATAATTTATCATTATATACGTACAAAATTCTGAACTTGAAATTGTATTTTTTTCAAGAATTACTATGTTGTTAATGAGCTTTCACTATGACACAAAAGATAAGGATAGATAGAGTGATAGGATTACACTCTAATGACCAATGCAGTTGTGAGTATTCAGTCCTTTGAGTCCGGAGTGGGGAAAACCTACGTGTAATCGACGCATCTATCATGCCTTTTATCAATTCAAGTAATGCAATGCAGCATCACGAGTTTGAAAAGTAGCTTGACACGTTGAACTACTTTTCAAACTCGTTATACTGAACTGGTTATACTGAACTGGTTATACTGAACTGGTTATACTGAACTGGTTATACTGAACTGGTTATACTGAACTGGTTATACTGAACTGGTTATACTGAACTGGTTATACTGAACTGGTTATACTGAACTCGTCATACTGAAGTTCAATATTGAACTCAAATTTAAAGCCAATTATAGGCAGCAATTTTAAAAACAGCAAACCTTAACTGAACCATGCCTTTATTAAGCTTTAATTAGGTATACATGAAAATTGAGTTTGTGACTACTGGTCGGTCAGCAGCATTATGAAAATCCCCTCCGTGGGCACCGGTGGCGCACGTTACGGTCAAAGTGTTGAGTGTTCAATGATGCGATGCATATGATTAACTGCGATGAAGGAGTTGTTAAATGTTGTACACAAGCTCACGTATTTATTTTGTCTATTCCATTCAACACCAACTTCAGGCAAAAGTCAAGATCGTCTATGAACTCTTGATAATATAAGGGTATCTTTCTAACAAAGCAACTTTTCCACACGGTAGAACAAGAGGTGCTGAAAAAACTGTCGTGATCGGGGTACGAGGAGCGGACCTCATAAAGGAAGATTATTGGAAAATTTGAAGATCGTCTGTAAACTCTTGATAATATAATGGTGTCTTTCTAACCAAGCAATTTTTGCACACTGGAAAATGAGGTGCCGCAAAAACCATCCTCATGGCATTTTAAATGCTATTTATTTCCGATGCGACGGAATGACTTAATTTCAACGCAAGTTTATTTAGAACGTACTGAGCAACGCTAATGTTAAAAAGGCTTGAAAAAATAGAGTGAATTCAGTTTTTGTTTTTACTTTGTATTATTTATGCGCTTTAGAAAAGAATCATCTCGTGGCGTAAATATGTACAAAACGTCTATCCGACGTATGTTGAGCAGTGACGTCAGACATCGGCTGATAATGTTGACGTGTCACAGCGAACATGCATTGGTACGAAGGGGCTGCGTTTGTGTGGTGATGAAGTATTCTTCCTTCCAGCAGGATAACCAAGGGATCCTCAATGCCAACCCGACCAAAACTTTCTCTCAAGAGAATGATGTTCATTTTATCCATTATCCAGCTTATTCTTCAGATTAAACTTTATGTGTTTCAGTAAAACGCACTTTATGTGTTACTGAAAACGATATAACTCCAATTTTTGTCAGAAAATTTCCTTGGAAAACGTTGTAAGTTTGGTCTTGAACAATTTTCAATGAAATTCTAAGTACTGATGCGTTTTCTGAAATCTGCTTTTGAATATTTATTCATTGACAGAATTTCAGTCAACTTCTAAATGTTTTCCTTAAAATTCGATTTTCCGTAAGGGGGTACCTTCAGGATTTTTTACAAAAAAATCAATTGGAAAAATATTAAAGAATTTCGCGTCATTCCGGCTCAAATAATTTTTTTTCGATTATTAAACGTGGTAAACACACTGCATTTGTTAGGAAAATGATAAAACTTTCATTTGTGTGACAAAATTAGAAATTTAGAATCTCGTTCAAAATTTTGCATGAGCAAACTTGCAATATTTTTCAACGAAATTTTACGACAAAAAATGGAGTTTCATAACTTCCCATAGGACATAAAATACGTTTTGCGGTTTTAAATTAAAACAGTGGTATAAAGTCAAAACAACTTCACGTGGAAACATCTTTTACTGATCGAGTTCAAATAGCAAATGACGAGTTCAAAAAGAAAAAAAGAAAATGAAAGAAATCCCCGAGAGACGAGTATTTTAACGCGAGTAGGCACGGACCAACGCAATTTCACGTGTCAAAGTTTGCTGTTGACTGTATGGATAAAAAAACCTCGGTAAATATTTGCACAGATTAGTTCGGATTTACTTTGCGGGTTGTGCAATCAAATATGGGCTTATTTCAGCCTCATTAACGTCGTAAGTTACGAACAAATATCGGCATTTAAACGAGATACTCGGCTCATTACCTACAGCTCGTTAGTAATAAGCATTTAATTCAGTGACAAGTACGAACAAGCCAACCGGTTATGCTAATACGTTATTTATTTAGTATGAAATTAAATTTCAAAGTTTCATCCCTGAGTCTGACCCCATTCTTTGAAATAGTCTGACCTGTGTTCTTCGAAATAGTTTGATCTATATTCTTCGCAATAGTCTGACCTCTATTCTTTGAAACAGTCCGACCTCTGTTCTTCGAAATAGTCTGACCTCTGTTCTTCGGAATAGTTTGACCTCTATTCTTCGCAGTAGTCTGACCTCTATTCTTCGCAATAGTCTGACCTATATTCTTTGAAATAGTCTGACCTATATTCTTTGAAATAGTCTGACCTATATTCTTTGAAACCGTCGAACCTCACCACAATGAATTTCATGGCTGCTATTCAAATTAACGCAATTGAAGCTATTTCACCACGCAGTTTGAACCCCATTCTCTAAAATCCTCCAGCCTTCCACAATGAATTGCATAAAACTATGCTATCTGCAGCCGCACTCGAGCGCGACCATGCCATCGTATTCTTTCTTGAACGTCATGACACCGTCTTCCTTGTAGAGCAGCGAGATAGGGCCGAGTTTGGTCGGCACACAGCACGCTCTCCGTGCTCTGTCTGTGCTCTTCGAGTGCATCAGGGTCTGAATGACGGCGTGCTTTGTCGGGCTCAGGTGAGATGCTAGAGGATAGAAGCACTTGCCGTTGCACTGGTATGCCTGCACACAGTAAATGTACGTGGATAATGGATCAAGGCTCAGAAATGGTTTCGGGAAAAATTGTTGCTCAGAAATGGTTAAGAAAAGAAGGGTTACTCAGCAATGGTTTAGGGAAAAAGGGCTACTTAGAAAAGAAATGATTTCGAGAAAACAGGGTTACTCAGAAATGGTTTTGGGAAAAAAGATTGCTCAAAAATGGTGTCGGGAAAACAGGGTTACTCAGAAATGGTTTCGGGAGAAAGGGTTAATCAGAAATGGTTTCGGGAAAACAGGGTTACTCAGAAATGGTTTCGGGAGAAAGGGTTACTCAGAAATGGTTTCGGGAGAAAGGGTTACTCAGAAATGGTTTCGGGAAAGAGAATTACAATTCTATAATTACTACTCTTATTTTTTTTAGAATATGATTAATTAGGAATTGCTCTAATTTTAATTAACCAGAGTCTGAGGGCATTTTGAGGCAAAACTTTCATGACGCTATAAAATGAAGTATCTGAGAACCCAGGGCATTTAATATTTTCCCTACGAACAATCGTATTATTTATTAAAATAATACATATTACATTGCATCACTAAGAGAAGTACCACTCCAATAAAAGAGATGAAACAGGTTCATTTATACGAAATCTCACTTCTAGGATACAAAGGTGAACCAACGTATATCAGGTACGTTAGATTTCCTTTTTATCATCGTAGAAGTACCTCATAATGCGATCACTCAGTCACCTACCCTAACCCCTCACTTTACCTACCCTAATTTCACTTAATCTAACCAACGTGTGTCAGCTACGTTAGACCTCCTTTTTGCCTTCCGAGCAGTACCTCATAATCCGAGGGGGCGATCACCCAGTCGCTCCAGCCAATGCTGGCGAAGTCCACCCTCAGAGGCTTCCTCTTGCACGCGTTCTTGGTGCGCCTGCGCCGCCCAGCTCGTCTGCCTGAGCGGTCAGACTCTTGGTCGAGAGGCATGTCCTCGTCGATGTCCATGTCTTCCTCAAAGCCCTCCCAGTCCACGTCTGCAAGGCTTCTTCTTTGCCGCTGTTACACACGAGTTTTTTTAACACATTGCTAGCGATACGACGATAGGTCGTGATTAAGTTTTTCCTGCTGCGAAACGACTCATCGATGAGACGTTTGTAAATTTTTTATAATCGTTTGAAATTAATGGTATTTAATGGGTTCAGGTAATGTTTGGTATTTATAAAATCACCTACTACTGTTGACTTTGAATTTGAGTTGAATATTGAACTTAAATTTAATCCCAAATAGAACTCTTTCAATCTTGTCTTTCCTGCACACGAATTTTTTTTATCGTAAATGGCACGCTTTCAATTGTGTTTTCGTTACACACGAGTTTTTTTTCATCCGGAATGCAACGCTTTCAATCTCGTCTTTGTTACACAAGAATTTTTTTCCTAAATAAAAGGCTTCCAACCTTATCTTAAAGCTGTTTTGGTGCACAGTGACTAGCCTAATCTTAAATCTGGGGCTTACCTTAGTAGGGTAGAGGCTTTTTGTTCTCATTGTAGGCATTGTCGACATGATTAGCCTGTATAATAAAAGCTTAAAGTCTTGCTGACATGGTTGTACTAAATTAAAAGCCTTCAATTTTGCCTTAAAACCGCTTTGGTCTACACGATTAGCCTGATCTTAAAACTGTCATGATCCACTTGAGTGAGGTAAAGAGCTCTGTTCTTTTTAATGGCGAATATAACATATAACTTTTTGAAACAATGCTGCCTGAATTTCTTGAATAAAACCTCTCACCGTTGCCTGAGCCCGCCGAGGCTGCGTGGAGTAGAGGAGCACGACTGGCTGGAAGTTGATATCATTAGAATCGTCAACCCGCAGCTCTCCCGGGTCCCCAACGGTTTGAAATATTCTCTCCAACTGAACCTGTTCGATGAAAAATAAATATTAAATTCATTTGAACTTGTTCAATTCATTTGAACATCCATCTGAATTTATTCGTTGAAGAAGAAATATTCAGTCAAATTTAATCTGTTGGATAAAAAGTGGTTGATAGAGAAACTCATTTGCATATTGTTTGGAAAATTCTGTCCTGTAAAACAGAGTCGATATTGTGTTAAGAATAATGATCGATTTGGCGCATTGTCACGTACAATGATCAATTTGGTGCATTGTCTAGTACAACAGCATACGACAAATGCGGAATCTAATACATTAGCTGTGTCTCCACAACATGCACAGCGGAACAGTTATATTGTGTTTCCCACGACAAACGGCTTCCAAAATTAAAATGTTATAATTCAAAAACTATTCGCTGTATTTTATTATTCCGACCATATTGTTCCTTGAACGCTTTTCAACGAATACTTTATGGTTCGGTTAAAATATCTTCCATAATTTCCTTTAATTTCTCAACTGAAGGCTGTCTGTAATATTCTTGCGCAGTGAAGTAAAACAATAAATTTTTCACAATACAATTTTACTTTAGTTTACGTGTTAGAAAAGAAGTCCTCACGATTACTGTGTAACAAATCATTTTATTTAAAATATTATGAACAAGTTTTAAGCTTTATTTCTTTCCACAATGTCGTGCATTTCTTTCCACCCACTTTTGAGCTCATGATCATATCGATAAAATAACTCGTTTGATTAACTACATCATTTTTTAGTAACATACTATGAATTCGTCAGTGATTCTTTCCTATACGCAAGATAAAAAGAAGAACCAATATAAAAGGGAACATTCTTTTAATAACAAACGTTTCGGAATCTCCGATTTCATCATCAGTGCTGTAAAATAGAAAAAAACAACGATAATGAACAAATTGAGAAAAGCTATAAGAATTTAATATCAATATACCTACATTGAACGAAAAATAGCTAAGCCTAACCATTAAAAAATGAAATTTCTATCCAACATTCGCAGCCATACGAACACATGCACCTAAATTCTAGCAATCAAACCAACACACAATAACATCTACCCAAAGTAACAGGACTACACACACACACACATCCGAACACACTCCTATTCACACAGTCAATATTTAATTTCATCGCACTTTGGTCATAATTTAACTGAGGTCTATGGGTAAAGATAAACAAGGATTCTAAAATTCTAAGGTCAAATTCTTCTGTGGTTCTACAAAGTGTGGAGTAATTGGAATTTTTGGAAGGGTGGTTTGAACTATGACAATGATCTTGTTATTAAAAGAATGTTCCCTTTAATATTGGTTCTTCTTTTTATCTTGCGTATTAGATTTCCTAAAAATCGCCCTTTTAATTCTATGATTCTTTCTTCCAATCAGTCTTATATCAGTCTAGCTAGGGTTAAATTGTAGTGCTTACATTTTATTGTTTAACCTTCCTGCCAAACATGTTGTTAAGAGCCTCCAGTGAAGTAATTGTAGGTAAATATTCTTGAAAATAATTTTATGAAACATATAGCATTTAATGAAAAGTGTCCAACGAGGATTTGGTCAAAATAGAATTAAAATATAGCAAATAGTTTTTGAGTTATATTATTTTTGTTTCGGGTTCAGTTTTCCGTGGGACACCCTCTATAGTGAGAAGTTT
>JACJUY010003397.1:22669-72646 GCA_014220935.1 Platorchestia sp. MABIK
AATAACGTAAATATCAAAGGACAGTATCTATTTCTACATGTTTTACAAAAATTCGTATGATACAGATCACAGATTCACCCTACCACGAGATACGGGCCACTTTCTGAAGAAACTATTGATAAGACAGTGAGAGATGAGCTGTCACGACAACCGGGCTGATTGGGGCGTGGACCCTCATTATGTTGTTATAAGAAAGTGCTGGACTGTCCATCACCGGGCCGGCCTTCATTAGACTCGGCCCGGTCCAATCATGAATACTTCATCACGCCGGCAGCAGCGTCTGGCCGACAGCACCTGCTGGACGTCGCCAGTGCCGAACTGGCCAGTTAATGGCCAAGTTCGTCGAGTTTAAACTCTTTCAAATAAAATTTGTCCTTGGAAATTCCTCGTATTTAAGCAATTCAATTAGAATTTTATCATGGAAGCCGTTGAGTATCTGGAAACCTGAGCCTTTTGCCAAATTCGTCGAGTTTTAATTCTTTCAAATGAAATTTGAACGTGGAAGTTCTTTATGTTTAAACAATTTAATTCGAATTTTAGCCCTGGAAGCCATTGAGTATCTGGAAACCTGAGCTTTTTTGCCATGTTCTTCGAGTTTTAACTCTTTCAAAGGAAATTTGACCAAGGATATGCCTCATGCTTCTAACGTTTTCAATAAGAGTTTTAGCTTGAAAACCATTAAGTATCTGCAAATCTGAGATTTTTGTCAAATGTGTTTAGTTGAAACTATTTCAAATGAAATTTGACCTTGGAAGTTGTTCATGTTTAGACGTTTTCAACTTGAATTTTACCATGGAAACTGTTAAGCATCTGGAAACCTCAGCCAGTTGCCAAATTCTAGAAGTTCGCATTTTTAAATATAAAATTTAGTCATGGAAACCATTTCTAAATATAAAATGTGGTCACGGAAACCATTCAATATCTGGAAACTTCAGAAGGTTTGCTAGAAGATGAGACGTATTTATGGCCAAAATTTATTTTTAAATGACAACATATGAGGATTCTGGCCGCACAATGCCAGTCTCTCAACCCTCTATGGCCAGATGCCAAATTTTCTTCAGCGGCGCCGTTGTATAGGAATATTTTACAGAGAAGAAAGCAATTCAATCGCTAAAAAATTCTTCAATCTAATAGAAGGCCTAGCGTAACGTATAACTATTATGATTGGTAAATTTTTTCGATATTACACTCGTTTGATGAAAAAGGTAACCAAAGTACACAAAGAGTTGCATCGCAAAGTACACCATCTATATATAACTTAGTGAATGCATATTAATTTCATGCTTCTACAGGAGAAATTAGCGTTGATTACATTTAACTTCTATAATTGAGGGTTCGAGTATTCGTTTCATTACCATGCACTTTATGAAACCCCGCATTTTATGCGACATGGTGTAAATTTGACTTAAGAAATTGTGAATACCTGGCGTCGTCACCACGCTATTTGCATACACTACAGGGTCATTTTATTTGCCGCCAGCGTTAAACTTTTGTGATGAAAAACTAATAACGTAACTATTTATTCGTTGCGCTGAGATACTGTATAGAATCTCGTTTTCATTCAGGGAAGATAATTTTTTTTTTAATTCACTGTTGCAAGAGTCTACTCACACTCTATATAACGTACGTTTCCTAATGTGTAAGATTTTTCCTTCAGCCTTTGTAAATGCGGGAATAATTATTGAGTCCCAAATTTCACAAAATGTGAAGTATAAAAATAATGGCGAAGTGCATACGTTGGGCTCATATTTGTGTTACAGACACTCCTTTTTTGTTTTACAGGTGAAGATTTAAACAACAAACATTGTTTTAAAATTAATTTCACAATAAAAACATTTTACAATAGTTTGATAGTTTTTACTATAAGTATGCTACTGGAACCCGTTTTTACCAATTGAAATACTACTCCTAAAACCTACATTTTCTGCACGCTCCAAAACTATTTCTGCCACCAATATCTCTTGCACGTTCCGATTCTATTTCTAGGACCGATATTTGATGCACGCTTCAATTTTAATACTGAAGCTAGTGTTTCTTGTACGATGCAATTCTATTTCTACGCCCAATACCTCTTACACGGTCCAATTCATTTCTAAGACCAGTAGGTTTTGCGCTCTCTAATTCTTCTTCTTAGACCTATATCTCTAGAACGCTTCAATTTTATTTCTTAGACCTATATTTTTTACACGCTCCAATTCTACTTCAAAAACCATTTCCACGCTCCGATTCTTCTTTCAAGACCAGTATTTTTAGCACGCTTCAATTTTATTTCTAAGACCTATATTTTTTAAACGCTCCAATTCTACTTCAAAAACCAGTTCCACGCTCCGATTCTTCTTCTAAGACCAGTGTCTTCAGCAGACTCCAATTCTATTTCTAAGAGCAGTATTTTTTGCTCGCTTCAATTCTGTTTCTAAGACCTATATTTCTTACACGCTCCAATTCTGTTTCTAAGACCTATGTATATTTCTTGCGCGCTCCAATTCTATTCCCGAGACCAGTTTCACGCTTCGATTCTGTTTTTAAGACCAGTATCTTTTGCGAGCTCAAATGCTACATCTAGGATCCAGCAGCTGACCTCAAGTGTGGCTTTATGCAAATGAGAGAAAGCTCAATCGCCGCAAATTATAATTTACTAAACTGGGCGGATGAAAATTAGGCCCACTTTGACGCACCCCTCCCAAGCAGATTCCTGGTGAAAGAACATGAACGATGAAATTTATACTTATATATCAAACTCGACTAGAGTGGCTTCGACAAAATGAATTTAGCGCATGATATTCACTCTAAAGCTCTAAGGTAAGTTAGCTTACACAGACGAAAATTCCAATAAAGCACAAGGTTGCGTCTTTTGAATGTTAGTATCATAGTCGTAACTATTCAAGAATTTGAACAGTTACGAAAGAATGCTGTCATCGTCATGACATTTGAGTAACTTTTTTTTGCATCGTTGGTGCAGAATGATGCACAGTTAAGATAATCTTGCAGAAGTGGCTAATAAAATTATATGTTTAGTTGCATTGGCCATGATTTACAATCGTTGTCAATCGAATAATATCCCCATGGAAGATTTTAATTTCATAGCTCGCATCAAAACTTAAATCAATCGTTATCGTTAAGTTGATAGATCAATGTGCACTATTCGTAATCAATATTCGTACGTCAGAATTAGGCTCATTTTTCAGCCCATGGTTTTATTCAATGAAAATCTAGGAGAAAGACCCTATTGTGTTCTAACCAAAGTTTTCCAAGCATGAAGAAATTAGTTCAATACTTCCTTAGAACGTCAGTTAAACTTAGTGTTTTTACTGTAATTGCAAACTTAGTCAAGATCCAATCGTTAGTAATTTATGATCATAGTTGTGCCTCTTGTGCATCAGAGTGGGTTTTGGCGCCAGAGTACTTCGAAATCGCGGAAGTAAATGGGAAGAGTTTTGATTCTATCTTTGCTGTCACCGTCTCTTCCTATTTTGTCATCCGCATACACTTAGACAAGATGACCTTCCGTGTTCTCAGATGACTTCAAAGTTTTGGCCTCAAGGTCAAGCCTGGCAATGTAGTGCGTTTTGGAGTCTCTCATCACATTTTCAAGTCTCTTAAATAGGCGACATTCAAGCTGCAGAAAATTCCTATCCTCTGCAGCATTTCAAATCTTAGGAGTAATTGTTCCTTCTTCACCTACATTGTTCCTTTCAATTTTTATCATCAAAACATCAAAAACTTTTTTTCATCAGCTTGACTTTTTGTTCAAACTCCTAGGTTATAAAAAACTTTAAGGTTAAAAATCAGTTTTAGCACTCCGTTTTTAAGCATTTAAAGTTTTCTAAGTTGCAATAAAATCGCTCATTTCCAATTGTTGCCAGTTAAACTTGTAAGTTAATTTTGATTAGGAACTCGATTGCGTTTATTAATTAGGAATGCTCAAGAAATCAGATCAGTCCAATTTGCAAGGATGAACCGTTGCATCACTCTAGTTATTAAATCGCAATAGCATTGCACTGCGACACCTTTTTTGGCTTCGCTTGATTTGATTTTTTCAAAATATTTTCCTTTTTTGGCCCCGCTTGATTTCATTTTTTCAAAATATTTTCCTTTTTTGGCCCCGCTTGATTTGATTTTTTCAAAATATTTTCCTTTTTTGGCCCCGCTTGGTTTGATTTTTTAGAAATATCTTGCTTTTTTGGTTACGCTTGATATAATTTTTTTCAAAATGGCTCACTTTTTTAGCCACGCTTGATATGATTGTTTCATGTCTTGCTTTTCGACGAGAGACGATGTCAGATGTTCATGTTCAGATAGAGAGCCTCATAAAACCTATTCATCGCTAAAGAACTCAAACAAATGGAAATGAAGTCTTTTTAGATTGAAATATATATTAGTCCATCTTTAACCCAAATTATTTTACTATTCAAAAGAATGCATACAACTGTAATAAAATTTAAATGGTACCTATCTCTATATAATAACTGATCATTGTTCAATCTATCTTCTTTTATAGTCCTGACTAGTTGCTCGAATATGCGTCGAAATCACGTTTGAAAGTGTGTCACAAAAACTTTTCCGTCTTCAAATATGACTAGTTCTAGTCATTTTTGTTGTGTTCTAGCTGCTTTTTTTTACTAGTTCTCATACCTCGCACTAAAATCCATGTTAACTTCTTTTATTTTCAATTAATTAAAAATAGGAAGACTAATGACGCAACGCTTAGACTCATATTGTACTAATTAGATGATAAAATCGATAAAAGTGAACGTTTCGACCAACTAGCAGTGGTCATTCTCAACACTGTAAAAGTTAAAGATAACAAATCAGTCATCATTCAGAAAATCCAAAGGTAAAAACAAATATGAAATTAAAAAACATTTGCTATCAAACAAAATTAGGAATTTACTATTTGTAGGGGATAGGCAGACTGCAATATTTTCAATTAGCCCCAATTTTGATGGCCTCACAATTGACTGAGAGAAAGAGGAGGGGAGAGGAGGGGTTTGCGAGTAATTGGAACAAGGGTGATATTTTTTTCATTCCATGTTTGTCGAAAAGCAAATTGAATAAACCTAAGATTTTAGCCTCTTCAGAGACTTGGAAATTTTTGATTTTGTCTTACTTGCAAGTGTAGCACTTACATAACTACACGTTTACTATTGACCTCATTTTAATAATCAAATTAAATAATTGTAAATTACCAAATAATTAGAAAACCATTTCCTAATTCTGGGCATTTATGAAAATTTTGCTTAGAATTTGACTGACCTTTATAAAATTTTCATTCATGCTAAAAATTAATTCGGGATCGTAGTCTACGATTTGTATTCCTGACATGCTCTCACTCAGGTTAGCAGAATTGGGAAATTACAGTTTTTTTCAAATTTTTACGTAAATATACCATCCAGTAGAGTGAGTAAAGTTGCTCTTGACGGACGTTTCAGAAATCCATAGAGTAAAATAACTCATTTGAAGTCATTTAATATCAACTTATAACCTACTCACCTATATTGTTTAGTCGTAATGAACGCTCACAAGAAGTAAGTACAAGAGCGATTCACTAATTATTCCACACTATGTACTTTCACAGATTCGGTAACGGACCATCACTCAACCTCACTCAGTAAGGTCTCTCATTACAAATTAATTTGAATTATAACATATAATCGCAGCTAGACTGTCATGAAAACAAGGACTAAGTTTAAGGGCTCATGCAATTACGTAATATTCACCTTGTGGAAAACTTACTTGAATTCGGAATTGACTTTCAACTGGCCCCTATTTCGAATTGACTTCGGAACTGAATTCGGAAATGACTTTCAACTGGCCACTTTTTCGAATTGACTTAAGTGAATTCGGAATTGACTTTCAGCTGGCCCCTATTTCGAATTGACTTAGGTTTGAATTCGGAATTGACGTTCAACCGGCCCCTATTTTGAATTGACTTCGGAACTGAATTCGGAAATGACTTTCAACTGGCCACTTTTTCGAATTCACTTAAGTGAATTCGGATTGACTTTCAGCTGGCCCCTATTTCGAATTGACTTTCAACTGTCCCCTATTTCGAACTGACTTGGGAATTGAATTTCCTTCGCTGGTGCGAGAACCGCAGCTGAGAGTTGCTGACATCGTAGCAGGGACGAGAGACGCAGACTTAGGATGCACCTCACACAACAGTACATGGCTGTACCCATATACATGCGCGTCACGTGGTATTCTCGTCCAAGAGACAAAAACTGCACTAATCCTAACAGCTCACTCAATTTATTAACTCTAAGATTGTGATTCGCAGCTACTTATTGACTTTAAGATTGTGATTCGCAGCTATTTATTAACTTTAAGATTGTGATTCGCAGCTACTTATCAACTTTAAGATTGTGATTCGCAGCTACTTTTTAACTTTAAGATTGTGATTCGCAGCTATTTATTAACTTTAAGATTGTGATTCGCAGCTACTTATCAACTTTAAGATTGTGATTCGCAGCTACTTTTTAACTTTAAGATTGTGATTCGCAGCTATTTATTAACTTTAAGATTGTGGTTCGCAGCTGATGATCGCGTTGGGATTTCTATACTCAAGGTATCAGCATTTTGCTCACATTTATGTGATGAACTTTCAATCTGTGGGATTAAAGATTGCATTCAGTTTGCTTTTAGTGGCCTTAAAGAGTCTTATGATCACAATGAATTACTTTTCCTTGACGTCCGTAGTGTTGGTAAAGTTGTGCACTCCTCTATCAAATATTCTATCGAAGTATCACATGAGGTTACGTCTGTAGGTGACTCCATCCGATGTTTTCAGAATTGGAACTTCATCAAGTGGAGCTGAAATTGCGAATATTTTTAGCATGTGATCGAAAAACATGCATCTCGATAACAAATGATTTAACTTCATCAAACATAATTCAAAGTCCGGTCGTTCTCAAGATTCCTGTTTTTTTTCAAGGTTCTTCGAGTGGTTTTGAAAAATGATATATTTCTCAGTCGGAAACTCAAGCTGCTAAATTCATCATTGCGATTACTTTCTCGGATAGACAGATGAAGAATAAGCTTATGTAGAAATACGATCATTTCAACTGTAATTAAATCTCAACCTAAGAAACGTCGTGTCACTTTTAACAAACTGGGGGAAAGGCTTTTGCGATCTTGTAGCAAAGTTCGGACCAAGTCTCACTGCTTTAAAATCAGTACGCCGCTCACACAGGCCGTACGTGTCTTGTCCTAGAATCCCCAATGTTGCCAGCAAAGCAAACTCGATGTTCTATCGCTCTCCCATGGCACAGTTCCAAAGGTCCTTTTAAGAAGGCAAGTTTTACGCAGCAGCTTTTTTTCAGTCAAGTTCCCTGACGAGAACTCAGTTACATTGCGCTGTGGGTGCGTGATATTTTTTGTACGATTTATTAACGAGATTTACAAAATTTATCCATAGGTGCTACAGCATTTTACCAGTTTCTTCTGTTCAAGGAATGTACGACTCAAAGTTAAGCAGGTCTAATAAAGATGCTTTTAAGATTTATTCAAACCCAAACACAACCGTTTATTCTGTCCAGACGTGAAGAGTAATTTATCAGAGTTGTAGCTTCATTAAATTAGCATACATGTCGTGAAGGGTCCATTTATTCATCTCTAACATTGAGCGGACCTGTATAGGTATGCATGCAAAACTTTGCTGTGTTTTCATGACTAATTGTGCGTTATTTCTATCATAATTTGTTTTCTTAGGTGAAGGAATTCAGGAAATCTTCGCAATCGAAATTTTATACACCGTCAGCTGAAGAAATTGAAGGTAGTCCGGGTTTACGGTAGAGGTAAACTTAACTCATTTAAAGTAAACTGAAGTTAATTCAGGTTCAAATTTCAACATTTTCTAATTTAAAATCAAGGTTTTAATCAAGGCTTAATTTTAAATCAAAATCTATCTTTCAAATCTTTTTCAATCAAGGTTCAAATTTAATCAAAACGTTTGCCAAATCTATCAGACATTTATGACTCGCAATTCCGTGTGCGGGTGACCGCTGTTCAAGTCAGTCCTTAACTAGCAGAATTTATTGTCCGCTGACAGCATTCACAGAACTTTATATTATTTTACAAGCCCAATAAACAGCAGTTTGCGTCTCAACAGTGGCGAAGGATTAGATCTCAACGATGCATTCGACCTTAAAGACGAAGCAATTATCTCTGTTTTGACAACCTAGTGACAAGCTGTACATTCATTAAGCTCAAGATGTCAGAGAAAGGCTTGAAATTTCTGTAATTTTTTAATAAATTTAAAAGTTTTTCTATGAATGAATCAAAAGCAACAGAGAGAGTGTTCGTGTTTTTGTGCTCATGAGACCTCACCATTGTCTTTAAATTGTGCAGAAAGTTTTTTATTAAATAATCATAAGCAACAGAGAGTGTATCAGTGTTTATATGTTCTCATTGGGGTGCTACTATGGCGTGAGGTCCACCACACTATAGCATGAGATCTACCTTTAGCTAGTACTATACCGTGAGGTCTACCACACTGTAGAATGAGATCTACCTCTAGCTAGTACTACAGCGTCAGGTCTACCACACTACAGCATGAGATCTACCTCTAGCTAGTACTATAGCGTGAGGCTAGGTTAGGTTACTAATGGATGTTACATGTTTCTATACATTTAACTTAGCAATAAACAATTTGTACATCTCAAACTGCACCTGGGTAGGCGATATATGGCAGTAGACCTAGCGATATGTAGCACCCTCATTTAAACTCACCATTGTCTTTAAATTGTGCGAAAAGCGTCTTTTGAAAAAATCATAAGCAAAGAGAGTACATTAGTAGATGTCTTAATAGAGCTCACCATTGTCTTAAATTTTTTGGGCAAAATTGCTTATGAAAGAATCAGACATTGTATTAATGTCTACGTTCTCATTTAAGCTCACCATTGTCTTTAAACTCTGGGGAAAGTTTCTCTTGAAATTAATGTCTAAGTTCTCATTAAAGCTCACCATTGTCTTTAAATTCTGGGAAAGTTTCTCATGAAATTATTGTCTAAGTTCTCATTAAAGCTCACCATTGTGGAAGGAGAGAGCAGGGAAGCATCTCACCGTGTTCGCTTGGTAGGGAATTCGGTTACCTCCATTCTTCACACTGGACTCGTACAGCTCCAGCATTATTCTGGGCACTTGCTTGTCCCCTTGCACCTTGGACTCGGAGGAACTAACATTCCATGAACTTGGCCTGGAGTAGGGGCTGGTGCTCGATACTCGGTGATCAACACCCACAAATTCAGACCTTTCTGAGGATCCTTCCGCATCTTGATTCACAATTTTGGGTTCTGCTTCACGAAATTCTAAACCTCGACTAGATGAAGAACCATTCTTATAAAATCTATTCCTACTAGAGCTATTTGAGCTTGTCCCTTGACCAGACCTTTGGTTTGTTTCCGGCCGAAGAGGAGTCTTCCAGTTCTGTGTCCTCGTTTTGCTAGAAATTTCACTGCAGCCTACGTTGACTCCTCGACACATCGTCACCATCACTATGGCCAAAGCCAACCAAAATGTCACAAGCACTTTCCTCCGCCTCCCATGAACCCCTAAGCAAGATCTCTGAACAACCATGAGAGGCAAGCACAACTCAGTCTGGAGCCCCTGAGAGCGTTGGGGCTCATAATGTGACGTTCAAAAACAGGGCCGTGTAGTGCTAGGAAAGTGTTTCACTTCGGGAAGTTGCCACTAAAATGACGAAGCAACGATGGGCGCTAATACCACAAGTCAAGGCGCTTCGTTGACACAATTGAAAAAACTTATTCCAACACTAGACAATTCAGAAAAATGGACGCAACTCCATTTTCCAACATGGACACATCGAAAACGTCAGAAAGACGTTGAAGGCGAAGCACAACTGCGGAAATGGACTTCATTCACTGGATTATTAGCTTCAAATGCACAATCCCATTTCAACCACGTTACTGTATAGCGTTACGCGTGCAAGCGTCTGTACAAGGTACGAGCGGAGAGCTATGGAAGAAGCACCGTCTACTGTACGACTGGCGGTTGCTTAACATGCTCCCAAGGCGGAGCTTGAGCCTTGAGCCGAACGTCATAGATGGAAGCGTCTGAAGCAGTAATTCTCTCTCGTCTTATCAGCTGCCTGTTAACAGCTGGTCTCTACAAGCTTAATAGAGACGGCAGCCCCTCAATGTTCTGAGTAGACGCGCATTTTCATGACTGTACGTTACAAGTAACGCGTTTTTTCGTAACCGTAGGTTCTGAATAAATGCGTATTTTTGTAACTGTGAGTAGTAAGTAAACGCGCATTTTCGTAACTGTAAGCTGTGAGTAAACGTACATTTTCGTAGTTGTAACAGGACAACATCAGAGGACTAGGATTGTGTTGGGACTTTTTGTGACCTGTTGAATATTTTTTCGTCTATTCGACATCAATAACGCTGCTACAGAAGCAACTGAGCATTCGTTTTTCCTCTCAAGCTAACGCGCGTTTGTGCCAAGTTGATGCTACCAAGTTTCAAAGCCTTACTTAATAGAAATCCATCTGTGGCATCATTTATCCATAAAAATATTCGTTACTTCAATACTTCATTTCCTTTATCAATTTATTTAACTCAGAGAACCATTATAGATAACGTCGAGGGTACAAGATTAGAAAAATCAAGCAATAAATGTCCGGAAATTTTTTGTGTTTTCAGAAATAATTTCAACTTTAGAAAATGTTAAAGCAATGAGGCCCCTAAAATTTTCTTGGCTGTTCGATTTTAATCTTTTCTAGCAACGCACTGGATCCCGAAGACAATTTTTCTTCTCTAGATAATCCTTGGTATGTAAGGCATACTTTTTCATTCTAGAACCGTAATTTTACGTTCTCGGTAGTTTCTGTATCTTTCCATTAATTTTTTTCGCTCGTTGTGTTTTATTTAAATTTGAATAAATTTAAATTTATTAAATTATTTAATAAATTTTATTTAAATTTGAATAATTTAAATGTAAATTTGAATTTACAGAATTTACTTTTAAGATAGAAAAAAACATATGGCTTAACCCCAACACACCAAAAATTATGCTATACGTATACATAATTACACTCAAAGAATATCGGATACAAAATCCTGAATATGCTCTCTCTACACTGAATACAAAAATTATACTAAGCACAAAAATTATGCTTTACGCAAAAATTATTCTATATGCAATGGTTATTCCGTCCAAAATTATTCTACTCTCAAAGAATACCGGTATTACGAAATTATTTTCATAATTGTAAAAAAATTTCTCCATAGTTTCAAAAGTCTAATTTTGAAAATATTGTTCTTATTTTTTAAATCTTGTTATATCTAAAACCCTAAATATTCTGAAAATATTCTCGTTATTTCTAAAAGATTTTTGCTGTTTTTGAAATCATGTTTCAAAAAATTCGCTTCTATTTCAACGCACAAACTGTCCTCCGGAGCGTTGGTATGGCAGCAACATGACAAAGACAAGCTCACAACAAATAAATACTTTCAATAAACAAACAAATACTTTCTGTTTCGATACCGCACCGATTAGTCGAGGTGTGCGCTCCGTCCAGTTAATGCTTCACAAGTTTAAATCGCTCGTGATTTAAGAAGAATTGATAAGAGGTGATAATGTCGTTCAATTATTCAGCGATCTCAAAACACGCGTGTCATCTCAATGAAGGTCGAGCGACAAATCGTAAAATTATGGCTTCACGCCAACAAATTCATGTAAACAATGAGTTGCAACTTCAGAAAAATCCGTTTTTTCCTTTTTGTTTTTACGTTTGAAGCGGAAAATTTCTGATGCAAGCTGCTGTGATAATAGACACTAAATCTTAATCATTTTTCATATCGTCGTGTAGATTTGGAATATTTCCTAAAGATTTGCGTGTGCAAGAAAGTCAATAAATTCATATCAAGGGAGCGAATCTTCATCATATTTGAAAATTTTCTTCACAATGACAGCTACATTATGTCAGGTGTTAAGTGTAGATCTTACTTCCCTATCAAGCTTTCGATGGAATTAATCACATGAACAAATCTTCAATTAATCCTATGCATTATAACGGCTATAATTTGCTTCGATAAGGAAAAATCATCTATGGGACCATACTTGAGATAAATTATATCTTTGACTGCGACGTGAGCTACCGGTGGTACACGGAGGGAATTTTTATAATGCTGCTGACTGACCAGTGGTCAAAAACTCACTTTTCATAAAAAACTGAATGAAAATTAAATATGGCACATTCCAGTTAATGTTTGCTATTTTCTACATTATTTACGACAATTGACTTTAAATTTAAGTCGAATATTAAACTTCACTTTTCCCTGCCGCAGTCAAAGTGTTAACTTTATTTTTCATTCTCTCACTTCGAACAGTTATTTTATAAGTCTACTGTATACGCTCAAGCTAGGTTTTAAACGTGGTTTTAAGTGTTGATTTCGTTTTTCTTTGAGAAAAAGTGCTTAAATTTTCAAATAACTAAAGCAGATAATTCATCGATGTTGCAACATTTACAGAATCAGTATACAAAATGAGTTAATGAGCGAAATCATCTTTGAAGCATAATCCGCGATGTCAAAATTCAAAGTTGTTGTTTGGTTGCTTGGTTGATCCGTGTGTCTGTGACGCTCTTGAGATGCTCAATGACCGTATCTGTGATACAAGTTTCCCCAGTGCACAAGTTCAAAAGTATTTTAATCTCGGGTACTTTTAGAATGGACATATTCGTGTGTTATCCATATTTGGAAGTTTTATTTAAGGAAAATATCAAATCTCATCAATTATTTTGAAGGGCCGTGTACATTAGTGTCTTATAACAATTAAAATTTTCTGCAGCGCTTAAATATCGTAAGGAATCGCGAAAAAAAACGTCAAGAAATAAGGGAATTGAAAAATCCATCGAGCACACTAACAGAAATTTTGCTTAAGAGCTAAACTAGTCATTTTTTCGCAGTTCTTGGCGTAATAATTATATGCATGGCAATGAAAAGCACCGGATAGTTGCCTCCATTTTAATATTGGGATTTAACTCATCAGAGGCCTAAACATTTTGCACAAAAAATGGCGAAAGACATTTTAAGCAAAAACCATTTGCGAGTCCTGTAACTTTAAAAGATTACATACTTCGGTCATTTGTGACCGGTCTAGGCAAGACGAACTTGAATTGAAACTTGAAGCAGAAGTACTCTACTGGATCTGGCCCTAGCTCAGCAGTAAATACTTTCAAACAGTACTTTCAATAATTTCAAACAGTTCTTTCAATAATTTCAAACAGTACTTTAAAATAATTACAAACAGTACTTTCAATAATTTAAAACTGTACTTCCAATAATTTCAAACAGTACTTTCACTACTTTCAAACAGTACTTTCAATACTTTCAAACTGTAGTTTGAATGCTTTCAAATGGTAAATTCAACAAGTAAACACTTCCTTAAACCTAAACAATTTATTGAGCCAAATATCACACGTACCATAAAAATTCTCAGCTAATGTACAATACTGCAAATAAAATTACCAAGTAACCACAGCATTGTTCACATCTATGCAACACAACAGAAGAACATTTCTCCTATGCGTGATAGCTTCAATGGCTTACAACGTTTTATAATGCTCTCGCTACCTTCCTAAAGAATTTATAAAGTTCCCACAAATCGTTCTTTTTAGTTAATCTCTCTCTAATATAAAAAAGTAGGCAAAAATCTACGTAGTAAAATCCTAATAAGATTACGACTCTAAGACTCTTCTTTATCATTCTCTTTTTCTAAATATCCTGTTTGTCATGAGATGACTAATTTTACGTGAGGACCAAAATTAATTCGATACTGAAATTAATATAAAGTAATTTATCTCGAGCTTCTCAGTACTGCTAATACCTGCTGTTGCAATGAGCAATGATAAGACTTTAAAGTCAGTTATTACCGAAAGATAAAAGTATTATAATTTAAGAAGTTCATAATAGAGCAATAACACATGTCTATTGATTGAACCGTATTTATCAATTATACTAGATATGGGCATGTGGTCTTCAAAGAAATAAGTACGTAATTTGCTCACTGTAATCTGATGCTACGAATATTTTAAAACCCATTAACCTCCAAAGGAAACCAAGCGTTTGAGCTCCATTTCACAATATTATGAGCGTGATCATTCTCTTTGAGAAAGGCTGTTTGTTTCAAAATAAAATACTATCAGTCTATCACTTGACAACAGGGTTTTTTCTACAAATCAATGCAAGATATGTCAGAAAATGTTTACAGTGTAAAGTAAATGTACAGTACGCCACGTGCACACTTTTGAAAACAAGCTTATATGAGCTTTCTTTATGATTGCGATTTTGTGAAATTAAATTCTTAACTACATACCTCTGAAATTATTAATAAACCTCTAAAGTTATTAGTATATCTCTGAAGTTATTAATATAAATCCTAAATTATTCTCTTGCCAAGGCATCTCTCTTGGTGACAAACATATTTGTTTTTCGCTACGAGTGAATTTGATTACTACCAACTATATTTACAAAATAAGTTTCTATCCAGGAACTATAAATTTAAAATTTTTTAAGAAAACCAGAAACATCCTCCGTTTAAATTGTCACTTGTTGTGCAGTTTATGCAGTTCGTTCCCTTCCAAATCAAGCAGCTATAGCATTACCGTCGTAGAGAAGGTAACGTTTATGCAGCCACACACCCATTCGCATGTGTTTTTTTAACTCCGCTTATCCTTTTGAAGATTGATTGTTTTATTCGCAAGCTTTCCCTTCATAGCACTGCATGTATTTGCGTACATATACATATTTTCCCTCATTACAGGTACCTTCTTCCCCTGCATGTGTCCACTACACACGCAACCCTTCTTAGCAGGCGGCCTGCTAGACAGAAATGCGACCTTCATTAAGGTGACAGTAGCTGTCCGGTTTGATTAGTAGGTCTGGATAGTGATCCTTACTGAAGGATGAGGTAGTAGGTCTGATTAGTCTGATAGCTCTGATTAGTTTGGTTTGATTAGTTCTGCTATGTCTGATAGGTTTGGTAGGTCCAATTAGTTAACAGGTCTGCCTAGTTTGGTCAGTCCCCCTCACTGGAGGATAAGGTTCTCGGTCCTGGTGGAGGCGTCAGCGAGGTGCCCCAGGACGCTGCTCAGGAAGCTCTTGAAGTCGACCCGCACCTGGCCGCTCTTCTCTCCCAGCTCCGTGTCCAACTGCGGGATGCGACTGAACGGGCCTCCTGTCAACAAAAAGGTACCTCCAAATTGAAGGTGCGAGAGGCGAGGGATTCAAGTTTAAAAAAGAAGCGAGTTCAATTTTTCTAATGAAATTGAATGCATTTAATTTTTTTCAAATGAAAAGCTTTTTAAAGTTGTTTTAATATTGAACGAGTTTCAAAATTGGGTGCTGCTATAGCGTGAGGTCTACCACATTTTAGCATGAGATATACTCATAGCTAGTACTGTAGCGTGAGGTTAGGATAGGTTACTAATGGCTATTACATTTTCCATACCTTTAATTCAAAGATTAACATTTAATTTATACATCTAAAACTGCACCTGGGTCGGCGATATATAGCGGTAGACCTCACGCTATGGTTACAATCCTTAAATATTTACGAGAGGCGCGGGGTTCAACTTTAAAAACGAAACGAGTTTTAAAATTGTTTAAATTAAGCGAGTTTTGAAATTGAATTAAATTAAACAATTTCCAAAATTGTATAAAAATCAAACGAGTTTCAAATTAAATAAAAATTAACAAGTTTCAAAATTGTTTGAAAATTAAACGAGTTTCAAAATTTGAGAGAAAGCAAGTTCAAAGATAAAAAGCAAATATTTGATAATTTCAAAGGAGTGAGTATGAGCAATTTTTAATTTTTATCAGCAGTTTTCTGGAACCGGAAAATTAAGCCTCATTTGGCATACCCCCGAGGCTTCTTAGAATTAGCAGCCCTAGTGATCTTCTCCAGGATCCTTGAGTGTGATATTCTCCACAAGAATGACAACGCATTACTTGGTTCTTAACACTTTGACTGTGGCAGGTAGAACTGATGTTTGAAATTCAGTTCCAGATTAAATTCTATTGCAGCAAGCAATATTGAAAATGCATAACATTAACTGGGTCATGTATTCGTTTAGTTTCGATTAAGTATTTTTGAAAATTGAGTTTGTGACCACTGTTTGTGTTTGGTTAGCCGCATAATGAGAACTCCCCCAGGGACCAAATATGGCTCACGTCGCAGTCAAAGTGCTCACACTTTGACTGCGACGTGAGGAGCCACCGCGGGTGGTCACCGGAGGAGTTTTCATAACGCTGCCTACCGATCAGTAGTCACAGACAAAATTTCCATAAATACGTAATCAAAACTAAAATGAAAACACGATCGAGTTAAAGTTTGCTATTTTTAACCTTGATTATTTTCATACGATTTATTTTAAATTTGAGTTGAATATTTATCTCCAGTTTTACTTGCCAGACTCAAAGTGTTAAAGCAAGATCATTCCTGTATTCAGTAGTTCCAGCTGTCATGAGAGGAGCATTTCAGGCAACGCCATGGTGAGAGCACAATTTTGTTTAGGACCCAACATGAGGAATATTTAATTGGCCTATCTTCCGTAACTAACATATGAATGATGCTCTTAAATACCTTCAAACGTTCTAAAATCACTCCTTATTTCTATCATAAGTAGTTTCTTGTTAATAATTTGCGTAAAGAGTACTTAACTTATGAATTATTCTAAAAACACTATGCATATAATTGCAGCACTTTGTGCAGTCATAATTAACTAGCAAAAGAACTATTTTAATGTGTACGAGAATTATATAGTCAACCGAATTTCGGCAATCAAAAGTTTTTTGTTGATGTGAATAATTTTCAGTTGGCAAAGAATATAATTAAAATACTTAAGTAGGTCTTGTCATGAAATCAAGTTTGTGAGTGGAGCTTCTTGTCAAATTAGTGATGCACGAACTTACCGTCCTTTTTCTCAAACATAATTCAGCACAGCATTTATTAAAATATGCTTGTTTATCCTTCAAAAATTAACCGTTAGCTGTAACAATAATATCTTCTATGTCATAATGCACTCGTCCCTGCGTGCGACGCTTCTAATAACTTCGTAGAAAAAATTTATCAGAGTAATCGAAAAAAAACTGTAACTTAGATACTTAGGGAATAGAAATGTATGGCGTTAAATGCCTTAGTTTTCGAAGCAGAACAGTTTAATAACAAATGACCTAGATCTAAAATAAATACATGTTATTTGCCGGAGAGTATATTTTCAAATTTCTAAATAAACTATTCTGCTACAATTGAGCAATTCCTAAACTTGTTCTACTGCGCTCAAAGCCGTTTAAAAACCGGTTGGATCTGACTGCTAATTTTTTAATGATAGGAATGACATCTTCCATCAAGACACATGTCACACTTGACAGCTCGGATAAACAAAAGATTTCTCGTTAAAGATTTGTTCCGAACCAGCATAATCTGGGCAGGAGCTTCATGCTTTTTTTCTGACTATTTTCCACATCTTGGTTCTTCTGATTGACACCTATGGGGTTGGGGGCGTATAATTATTTTTATGTGGTTTGAGTTTACATCAACAGAATAGTTTGCATTAGCAGAATTTAGTTGGTATCAATAGAATAGGGTGGAAGAGAATTTGATATATATTCAATGTGCCTATTGAAATGCTTTTAGAAGTGTGACATTGAAAAGCTTGTTGAAGTTTTGAAATATGAAGTTCTGTTATAGTATAATGTTTTTTTATAAAATGCCGTATGAAATGGGTTAAATATTGATTTCTTCCTCATTAATGTTTTTTCATCTGCGATGACAACCCAGTAATTGAACACAATTCTTTTTCATTCTGATTCGAAGTATAGCAAAAAATCATCCATTTATCATCCGTTGTAGGAGAAGTAGCTCTTGAAGATCAGCCTTCTTGATCACTGATTGCAGCTCAATTTCAAGTTTTAATGATATTTTCTTCAATTCTACTTACTCAAGGTAATTTGTGTCATGAGAAATTGCTTTCTTCTTGGCTTGTATTTTCAGGTTGGTTCATAGTTAAAAAAACTCTTTTTAAAGTTTTGTGATTAACAACCAAACCGAAATTTAAGTAAAATATGGCCACTCAATGATAGCTACTTCTCATTTTAGCACATTTCTAGTGAAAGCAAAATTAAAAGAAAAACCCGAATTTCGCCTTTAAAAATAGGGAACTGAAATTCAAGCATCAGAACAATAACGTCACTAAACCCGAAATTCTAGTCCATCATTTTCATTTTACGATATCCCCAAAATAACCGAAGTTAATCACAAGTGTGAATTAACACGTTAACAGCGTTTGCGTGGTTGCTACGGTGAGTTTGGTTAGGTTGGTAGTAGCAGAATTGCTTGATTACAATTTTAATCCTTTCTAAGATGCAGGAAAATCAAAATTGCGCTACAACCTTTTAACTTGTATGCCATAGTCTACTTCATATAAAGGCAGAGAAAATAATTGAAATGACATTCATTGATTCCAGTACGTAAATGAGCAATTTACCTAGTGGTACACAAATGTACCAATACACAGTCAACGTGCTAATACGCTTTTCACCCAACCTGACTTGGTGCTAAGCTGCTCTGTTTTACACAATGTCAGGGACCTCGCATCTTTGTCTGACTACAGAAGATACGAAAGGAAAAAAACGAACCTAGTCGTTTAAAATTTATAAACTGATGTTCATGACTCAGAATAATAATACAGGCAAACTGGACGTTCATGCCCATCATTTCTATTTTACGGGATTGCCAAAATAACGGGCGTGGATCACCGCTGAGAATTCTTGTGCTTCTCTCCTAACTCGACCTGGTGCTGAGCTGTGCTGTTTTGCTCAGCGTCATCCTTGTCTGACTTCCGAAGAGTCCGTGTCTACAAGTGTTTACTTGCAGGTAGTGCAAGTCATCGGAGCTCAAAATAATGTGATATTACGTTCAGCATTTGCTAAGTCCAAGCTCCTGTGATATTATTTCTGGCATTTGCTGGGCCCAAGAAAATGTGATATTATTTCTAGCATTTGCTGGGCCTAAGATAATGTGATATTATTTCTATCAATTGCTGGGCCCAAGATAATGTGATATTATTTCTAGCAATTGCTGGGCCCAAGATGATGTGATATTATTTCTTGCATTTTCATGGCCCAAGATAACGTGATATTATTTCTAGCATTTGCTGGGCCCAAGATAATGTGATATTATTTCTAGCATTTTCTGGGCCCAAGATAANTCTGAATTTCTCCAAATTTGGTATTGAAAACGGTACTTTTTCAGACAACGAACATACTGACCAGATTTTGCGCAACGATTAAAACGACGAACACGGAGGAACTTCCTGAAGATCGATGAAATTATTTTCGTGTACAGTGAGGTTGGTCTTGCAAAATTTCAACTTGAGCGAGTTGTGCAGAAATAAAATTATTGGGAAATGGTAACTCGTTTTTTTAAAGAAGAAAAACGTGCATCAATCAAATGGCGAAATATTACTTGTACTTGAGTCAATCAAAGGGAAATACGAGAATTTTTTGGGAAAACGTTCCCTAATGTGAGTTCCTTGTCGCATAAAAATAATAGATTAAATCAATTTTTTCAAGTGCACTTCAAGAGTTCACAAATTCACAGCACCCTGTGTAAGTAAAATGTTGTGGATTATGTTGTTGTTGATGTTGGAGTATTACTCGTCACATCTATTAAAGTTCAGCCTTACTGCCAATAGGCAGAACATTCCTACATCAACCATTAAGGTAAGTTCATCAGCGCTCAAAAAAGGTATATTTGCTCTTTAGCACTTTCCCCCCAAGAAATCCTCTCGCTCCCAGCATTTGATCGTTTGAACTCTTTGAGGCGATTTTTTCCTCGTTTAAAATTCACAAATTTTCGTGCCCGCGGAATGCAGCGACAGTGCGCTGCCGTAACCACCAAATTGACTGCTGACTTCGCACCACAGACGCCCTCGTGAACTTGATGGCACTTTTTCCCATGCCCTCACTGCCCTCCCACCTTAGATCAGACGAACAAAAATAAAGACAAGAAAAAAGAAAAGAAAGGAAAATGAAAGGTAGAAAGAAGTAAAAAACAGTCCGTCCTCAACAATGTTGATGCAGAAAATACAAATCACTAATTTTTTTTAAATATCTGAACATGAAGATCCTTTGTTGGTCAACATATTTGGGTATCATGATAGTCATGTGTAAGAGGTACGCGATTCGACGGCTCTATGAAGTAAGGTATTCAGACAAGCATGAATAATAACGCATAGAATGCGTGAATGAAACACGCGTTAAGTCTTAGGAAATATTTAAGGAAGGAGAGTGTATTTTCGTTTGTGTTCCTCATCCATTTAACGTGTATGAATTAAAACATGGCAGCTATCTAACTTGCGACTCCTAAATAGATGGTCAACCTCCCTAATAGTTTCGTTGAATTTCTGAACAAAGCGTTCCAATACGTTCCCATATAATGTTTCAGTTCGGTCTCTCTTCAAATTGTTAGTTGACTAAATATCTTTTCAATTAGTTACTGTATAGCGCTCGGTTTTTAACTCAACTGTGAAATAATTTCAATTCGAAGTAAATTGATAACCCGAATAAAAATGCGTGCTCTTTTCAGTAATATTAGAACTTAGCAGACGTTTACACTTTCAAATCAAGCGATTTCAGTTTTTTTACAACGACCAAATCTCACAACCCAAAATGAACGCTTCTTTAAGTGAATTCTACCGGCAAAAAAAAGAGAGTTTACTAACTCTTCGCAAGTAAGTTAAATTTATGCCCATTTTACGATGTCAAAAGGCCAGTGATAGATAACTTTGAATTATTTTTACGTTTCTCTGTTGAGCTTAACTTCCGATCAGACACCGAGCATATATAATTCTATCCAAACAATGGTGACTATTCCAACGTCGAATGGGTGTTCGTTGGAAAACCTAACAGAATGAAAACAGCGCGGGTATTAAGATACGTTTTTTTAGGGAAAATCATTCAGTGTTTTCACTCCTCATCAAATTCCAATTGATTTTACTCACAAAAAAATTAATTTGAAGCTTAAAAATAAAAAATATTAAGCCCGTAAGCATCGACCTTATCAATAATATTTATCAACCCTCAAATGACACGCAAAAGATAACCAATATGTATCCAATTTTGACCCTTAAGATTCTATGATCTCATAACGCACATTCTTTTTGAGGAAATTGACTCATAAAAATTGTTGAGTCTCGTACAGAGAACAAGTATTTGATCTTCTCGAGAGGAGAATGGCTTTTTAATGATAACGCGCCATTCTTTTACGGATCGAGTGTTGCGTTAGTTATTGGAATGTTCAAAGCAGCGTCATGCCAACGTGAATAGTCCTAGAACTTAATTGTCCTTAACATAATGTCAAGTGGAATAATTTAAAACATTTCCCATAAAAACTGTGTTCAACAGATTAGGTTCCTTTTAGAACTAGTTATTATTAGTTATCCCACCTCCCGGTATTGACGCATGTGAAAAACCGAGAACTTTTCACAATAATGAAACAATAAATTTGCAAAGAAATTCGCCGCATCGAAGTTTTCGATATATATAGGCTAGCTCAAATGTAATTTACCCTTCTTGAAAACCGTCTTCAAGACAGCCGTGCAGCATACAAATTTCTAGCCTATTGTAAATGATAGATGAAATTGAAGATATTTGAACTGCTACGTCTGATGTTATTTTTCCAGCAAGCGGGTGAATGGCGATGCCAAAAAAAAGTTTTTTCACGTCGATCAATTCTACGTTTCCTTGCCTCCCCGATCTCCCAACTTAAGTGTTCATGATGGCTTGCTCTGAGGATATTTGGAGTATAGAATTTACCTCTAGAAACATCCTATATTTAGACACCTTATCGACACCTTGTGGAAATTAAACCCAACATCTTTCAGGAAGTTGACAGCATAATTTCAGAGGTCAACGAACAGTGCCGTCAAAAAGCACATGTTTGTCTGAATAATAATGGTGGCCATCGAATACAAACTTTGTCCCATAATTAATTCATAATTAAAATTCAATCTCTCATGCATCGTTTGAAATATCCGGAACTTCTCATGTTTCATAGCTTTCTTGTCAGAGATTTTTAAAAAAGGCGAGTTGCTAAGGAGGCATTAGCATTGAAGTTAAAAGACAAAATTAATCTGCAATGCACTTGCTTTGTCTGCTATATCATTGAGCTGCCGGAGCTTTAGATTTATGCTACTTGACATTCTTATAAGCCATGGGCATGTATCTGTGATACGTGTTATATATATCGGCATCTCAAAGTGACAGCCTGCCTATCTCAGGAGATAAAAGGAAAATTAGCTGGCAGGCACTGCTAGTAACTCGGTCGTTATCGTGAATAAATGAATTGGAATGTCCTCATTGGTCAAGTGACCCGGGTTTGAAGATGAGACGGAAAATAAATGAATAATAATGCCATCGAATTGTAGATAGAGATGCAGCCAGTTGAATAATATGTGTACAAGATGTCGGATTCAGAAACTAATTTTAATGCATAAATCTCGCACCTCTGGCATGAAGTGCAGGTGCAGTGGTTGTTTTAGTATATGAATTCAAAATATGCGGCTGTAAATGAACTACTTTCTAGATTATACACACCGTACTCTAAGCTTATCAGATCTATCAAATTAGACTGACGCGCGCGATCCGCAAAAAAAAGACTTGATACTGTTCGATAAAGCACGAAAATTTATATCCGGTTATCGTATAAAAGAGCATTCACAACTTCAAAAAGTTTCTTAAAATGGTTCTTTAGGTGCGGACACCATAGAAACAAATTTGTAGGAACAACAGTCATGTTTAAAAATTTTAATACCTATGAACCCACGAGGTAGCGATGACCGTATCACAGATACTTTCATGATGCATTTTTCACATGCTCCACGTGACAGATGCGATGATTACGGGCGAAAAAAGATGCATAAATTATTACACGAAGGCCATATATTGAATAAAATTTTCCAAACATAGAGTGATAAACGAAAGCATGCTTTAGGTGACCTTCTTAGAAGTACCTAATCAAATTACAGTAATGCATACGCGAGGTCCATTCAAGAGTGGAATATTGTCAAGTCCCAAGTGCGCCAAATCAGAAGACATTTATCACACTCTCTGAAACCGATCTACTGAGCTAGGGTTACTGCCCATACGTTTATCTCTACAGTACAAAAAACAACTGCAGGATAGGTAGGGTACTACTGTCTACATAAATGAACTTTCGGCCGAATCGACATTGGAACTTTGGTGAAACCCGAATGATCAAATCGTAATAAGTTCGTAGTAAAAAGAGGTTAAAGAGCTGCTTAAGCAGCACGTAAAAATCATGTTCCATAGTGGAAATATCGAATCGTTATCGTGCATAAATGTATTGGAATGTCCTTCCTCGTTGATTAAGAGGTCCGCGTTTAAACATGAAAAACATAGATAACCTGGGTTTATACATAGGTAACTGCGTACAGAGCTGTTGAATTCAGAACGATATGTAAGACATGTATACACATTAAAAAGTATACAAATAAATCATCAGCAGTCAAATGCTAACAAATCAAAAAGGCAACAATGAGGCAAATGCTAACAAATCAATCACAGAAGCTTAAGAAAACGGTTCATGAAAATAAGACCAGATAGAAGTTATTTAGATCCCTGTTTAGAATCTATATTTGTGAAAATATGCTTGGTACTCAGAATTAATGTATATTTTTCTTACAAACCCATGTACAAAGAAGAGAAAACAAGTCCGTCTTGGGACCTTGATTTAAATTTGTGAAATTTACGAGACAAATTTGATTGTATGCTAAAAAGAATCAGCTCTCTAATCAACACAGTTCCTTAGCGTTACTTTACCATCAAGCTTCACTTATTTACAGCCAAAATTATTAGACAAAGCTGTCAAATAAACTTCTCCAAACATAAAACCATTCATCGTCTGCATCTTCAACTCGATGCACCAAATTTGTCTGTGNCACATACGAAAAGAGGAGACCTATAAAAGAAATGTAGCGCCTTTGTTTTCGGGTTTCACTAACTTGCTAACGTCAATTTGGTTGAAAATTAAGTTGTCCTAGGAGATCTTTCATAAAACTATTCAATTCATATCAGAGAGAAAATACGCAAAGATCAGAAGAGAAATTTGCAGTTTAAGTTGCGCAGAGATATATTCGTTGCAGAAGGTGCCCTCAATTTTTTTCAAATGAAAATCTCAAATATTCGTCTAGCGAGAGCTTTCTTTATCAAAGCAACTTTAACTCTTCGGCCTTACAGAGTTGGGGTAAGCAATAATACAATACAATTCACACAACATGCATCATCTGTACAAAAACTTGCACCATGTGTACAAAGAAAAATGGCGTTTAAGTTTTTCACTGCTGTTGTTGGGTTGCCACCTTTGCTCATACAACATGCAGTGACGCATGTGATTCACTTTGAAACTTTTCTCTTCCAAGCGCTATAGATGTGTTTAAAATATCAACTTGAGTATACTTAAATAAATGTAAAGTTTAACTGAATATCTTACACCTCATCTGACCTTTGAAACATCCGTTTGGACTTATTCATTTGTTTTAAAGCTCGGTTAAAGAAAAGACAGAACTTTCTAGTAATCATAAAATTTGTGCAAGAACGTTAGGAGTAGAAAAACAATTCGGGTATCGTAACTTTGCACCTTACGTCCGTACAGACTGAACAGTTCCATGAGGACCTACGGAACCCTCAGCAAAAATTTCCCTTGAGTCTTATGAAATCCAATATCCATCAAAGGTAGTTGTGAGAAAACGCCTTTCATGAACACATGACCTGCATTAGCAGATACCATTGCTGTAGAGCAGCAATAAAAAAGATTCGTGGTTGATTGAAAATAAATGTTACGGTTTCAATGAAAAGGTGCGTTTACATATACGGAGGGTGCCAAAAGGTGGCTTCCGTTCTAGATCTAAAGCGATGGCCCTTGCTCTAGCACTGTTGTGCTTGCGTCAGGGAGCTGATTTTGGTTCTTAGCTTCAAAAGTTAGCTCTAGTTATAGTTTTGTTATGCTTGCATCAGAGAGCTGACTCTTGTTCTTAGCTTTAAAAGTTAGCTCTAGTTCTAATTATGTTATACTTGCATCAGAGAGCTGATTTTAGTTCTTAGCTTTAAAAATGAGCTTTAGTTCTAGTTTTGTTATGCTTGCATCAGAGAGCTGATTTTAGTTCTTAGCTTTAAAAATGAGCTTTAGTTCTAATTTTGATATGCTTGCATCAGAGAGCTGATTTTAGTTCTTGGCTTTAAAAATGAGCTTTAGTTCTAGTTTTGTCATGCTTGCATCAGCGAACTGATTTTAGTTCTTAGCTTCAAAAATGAGCTTTAGTTCTAGTTTTGTCATGCTTGCATCAGAGAGCTGATTTTAGTTCTTAGCTTTAAAAATGAGCTTTAGTTCTAGTTTTGTCATGCTTGCATACGTGAGCTGGTTTGGGGTACCATATCGAGGAGTTTTCTCTGCACATTTGGTGCCTGTCAAGATGAAATGAACGGTAATGCTTGTGCGGATATTTTTGAATGAGCTATGTGACCTAAAATTAAGACATTGTTCTGTAAGGTGAGAGTTGATTCTAAGAAATCTAAGATGGATCTGCGTCAATACTTTATATCTCTCATTGCTCAATACTCATTGCTCACTCTCTTAGTAAAATTTATAGAAAAAAATTTAAACTACAGTGTTGCGAAGAGATTGTCCGCAATCAATTGCGGAGCATGGCATTGGATTAAATTAAAAGTTTTAGGGTTATTCACGTAGCATTATAGCAGAACTGTTCGCTTGGGAGACACAGTTCCATTCCTCTAGAAAATTTGAATTGCTTCTATAGTTAACTATCTGAATGTTGAGAGCTTTTAAATTTAATTGACTCTACGCTGAACACTTGTGAACCGTGAAAGTTAATTATCTTAACGCCAAAAACGTTCAAATAGTTCCCGTTAGATGCAAATTTTTCACGTCACTTCTACCTCCGTTGAATTTAAAGAATGATGTTTTCTAAACACGTACTATACAGTGGGTTCGAGAGACACAAAACACATATACAGTAAGAGCATAAAATATTTTTCCTGCTTCGAACTGTTCTAGTGAAAAAGTGTGTTTGTTCAGTTTCCCGCGTTGACTGTTGTGCAATCGCGAAGTAATCTCACAAAAAGCAGCCAAGAGAGTGTATCATTGCAGAAAAGCACTTCACTGTGGAGCTATGGAGCAGGATTTACGAAAAATCGCCCTGATGGGGAACAATCATCAAGAGCAGTCTCTGATGTAGAAGGCTCACTAATAGCTGCTCCTGATGTGGAAGATTCATCAAAAGCAATCCCTGATGAAGAAAACATAACAGGAGCAGAAGCTGATGCCGAAAGCTCACTAAAAGCAGACCTTGATGTTCAATACTCATCAAGAGCAGTTCCTGACGTTCAATACTCCCCAAGAGCAATCCCTAATGTTCAATACTCACCTAGAGCAATCCCTAATGTTCAACCAAGAGCAATCCCTAACGTTCAATACTCACCCAGAGCAGTGCCCGAGTGCTCCGAGTTTGGCTTCTGATGGTTGAAGACAACGCACTGTGTGTCCTTGAGACCATTCTGCTGCACAAACTGAGTGTAAAGAAACTGCAGTTGCTGTTTTTGGTCCTCCGCGCTGTCGGGGTTACACACGAAGATCACGCCGTTTGCAGATCTCTGCATTACCGGCCAAGTGTGCTCGTATCTGGGGAAATTGAACTAGGTTAAAAAATTACTTGCTGTTTAGTCTGCTACTTGAGGACTGTGCTTTGTTGCCTTAGCTTTTTTTTCCTAGGAATGATTGACTCATTCACGGCTATAAGTTTTCTTGTGTTTTAGTCACACACCAAACATTCCATGGAGGACTCAGGGTCAAACATACATATGCGGTCAGTATGATTTGAAAAGGTTGGCAATTTTTTTCTAATTTAATTAAAAATAGTGTAATCTCGGTATTTCAAGGGGTTGTTGTACAGATACGAAGGTGAAGAGCTCTCACTCTGCATCGATATTAATACTTGGTTGAAACACGATCTAGAAGAAGGAGCATATTTGTATCGGTAATCTAGAAAACCCGTTCAAGAAAGGTGAATGGAGAGATGTAAAGATGTCTGAGCACACTAAGCAAGGAACTGTAAAAGAGCAAGGTACTCGATATAACATGTAGAAGGCAGCAATGAAATGCGTTTTTAGACGACGGTTAAGTTTTATTAATGAAAAACTATTCTAATATTTCCTGTGTACAACACTGAATGAAATTATGACAATTTCGAATTGATACTTACACCGGAACTAAACATAAATTCAAGTGAGATCTCTCGCAAGATATCATACAGAACTGATTTACCAAACCTTGTTTGAACATTATCTTCTATGAGTTTCTGATGTATGTTCGAGTATTCTTGCTTTGAGAGAACACGGAGTCAAACTAATGTACTTCAAAATATGTCAGGTGCAATGCTAATGCACTCTGTAAATGATTGAACAGAGGGAGAAGTTGACGTTTTCACAGCAAGAAAAAATGTTAACCTAGTGAACGAAAATGAAAAAAATAAATATACGGTCTTCTGGTGACGTGCAAAGTAAGACGTATAGAGCAACATGGATGATCACCAGTTCCGAATACGAATCGAACATTTTTTCTCGTAGCTCGTTTATTGCTTCATCCCTAAACTTCCTCTAAGCCTAAAATTTTCATTTCCTCATTCAAGTCTCAGTTTCCTCAATAATTTTCCCACTGGCACTCCTTTTCTCCAATGTCAATGCAAGGTTCCTTGGCCCGTGGCCTCCAACGTCGCTAAGCGCTGTCCCAAGATGCGGTTGTCTGTATTTGCCGACCCTGGCATGACATGCATGCGCAAATTTCCTTGTGGGTCCACAGCTTCATTAAGGAGGAGGAGTTTGCTTTTCTGTACCTACACCAAGTTACGTGAGAGTTTGTTCTTCAGGGTTGGCGATAGCTTCTTGTTATTGCTGCTTTAGTTGATCGGGCTTCTAACTTTTGTCCATCTTCTTCTTTGGCTTCAAAATTTTGTCCTTGTTTGGCTTCAAACTTTTGTCCTTTCAATGTCCATTGATGGACATCGTAAATTTTGTATTCTTACGGAATCCCAAAATTTAATTTTTGGATGTAGTGTACCGAAAATTAATTTGACCGGAATTCGTAGGTTTGAAATAAAATTTTTGAGGTCTACTCTCGCCTTTGTTTAGTGCGAAACTCTGAACTTCCAATTTAACAGTCAAAAATTGATAAAATATCATGAGCTTTGAAATGGGTCATTGACTGAAATTTTTCTGTCCAGTTCTTTGCAAATTTTTCTGTACAGTCCTTTACAAATGAGTTTCATGCCTTATTGAGGCATGAAACTCATAAGAAATAGTGTCGTGGTTCAGTCCATTGAGGGAGAATCTCGCGAGAACTGAAGAAGTGTCCAACGTGTTCAATTTTTTTCGAGCCCTTGATTTTTTTTGAGGAACTCTTCGCAAATTTGGGTTGCTTCCATCCATTATATTTTTGAGGTCAAAAACACCTATCTTTTATGAGAAATTTATTGCATAGGCTTCTATTCATCATAATTTTAAGGTTAAAACATGCATGTTTATTTGAGAAATTCCTTCCGCATTCAAGTTTTAATTACCTACTATATTTTTTAAATTAAAAAAGAAAGTGTGTTTAACAGTCATGGATCTGTGGTTGCCGTCACACACGAGCTATGTTCCCTGCGTGAACATTATTAATTGTTTTTCGACTAGTGACATGTGCATTACAATACTCATGTGTGTGTATCATCTAAGTGTATTTAGTTCAAGATATTTTAAAAACCAATGATGTGCTACCTTTTTGTACCATCTTGTTGTTAATTCTATCTCCTTAAGAAAAGCGAAAAATATTTTGATGACGTGATGACTAACAAGACACACAGGCTTAATGGCAGCCTCTCACTCCAAAATAAGATACCGACCATTTTGTCTACATTTTTAATTCTCGATTATGTACAATTGAATGCTTGAAAGTAATGAAAGTTATTCTGATCTTCTACGAGTGTCATACTCTGTGCATTTTAATTTTACCAGAAATGTACGAACTAATTTCTTAGGAATCTAGTAACATTTGAAAGAATTTCGCATTCATCAAAGAAATTTTTCTATTATTCAAAAATTCTAATTCATAAAAATGAATGTACGTATCAAAATAGTCAACTTAAAATATTTTCAATGTTACAAGCTGCTGTGCAATAGACGGAAATTGATAAATGCAACAGTCTGATTTAGTTCAGTTTATCCTTTTATGTCGTTTTTAATACAACAGAAAATTTATTCAAAAAAAAATATTTCAAGAGTACTCTCAAATTCATTCAATAGTTTGAATAAAAAATCCTATGTAAATCAAGCAAACTCGCAGCAGTAGAAATGCCTTCCCTACGCATTTTTTCAGCCTAAACAATTGATCATTATTTTTCAGACTTGTGATACCCATCTATTCTCCCTGGAGCGGAGCAGGGCTGAGTGAAACCCAGTTTAGTCAGCGTTTTCTTTATCATTCACAGTCTTCCTATCAACTGAACTTATCAATAAGAAAGGAAAAAAAACATTTCAATAGCAACATAAAAATGTAGACAATTCATTTGTATGAATTGGGGACACGCTGTTGTACTCATGCTACAGGAGGGTTCATATTATTTCGGTGATTCTAATATGAAATAGTGCATGAAGCTCCACAACTTCACGTCAATCGATTTTGTTTGATTTTCATTCAAGTTAAATTTACTTTAGCATTGGTTTTAGATAAATTTTTATTTCCTGCTATACATCATACATTAATAGAATGTTTCTTCGAAGGTCTCATTGAGTAAGACAACTACGAATGCTGTGGGAATTTCTGCACGCGTCAGAAATCGACGCACTGTTCGACACGACTGGTTAATCTGATGTTCAATATTCGATTCAAATTTAGAGTCAATTGTAAATATCACGCAATTTTGCAAGCAGCAAACATTAGCTGGATCGTGCCTCAATTTAACTTTGATTAAGTATTTATGAAAACTAAGTTTGTGACTACTGGTCTGTCAGCAGCAGTATGAAGATTCACTCCGTGTACACCAGCGGCTCACATCGCAACCGACGCGTTAATTTTGCTCCAACAACTTTGCTACTTTATAACCCCATGAAAAATTTCTCGAATAAGCATTTTTATACTAATTATTACTTTCAATTATGCGTGAGATTATGTTGAAATCCACCGATCAGGCATGTCTAGTCTCCCTCTAATAAAGTCAAGAGAGAATGTATGAACACATTAATGTTGGCGTGGTGCGACAATGCTGCGTCGATGCTCGAAAGCTGGAAGTATACTCCAAGCAGGGTTAGTACGTTGAATCTTTTCACCAAGGCGCACAATACGCACCATTGATCCCAAGAATTACTTCGAACTCAGTGAAAAATAAAATACAAAGGTATTTCATTTTATCTATCAGAACGAGAAGTTAATTAACGAGTGATATATTACACACTAGTTACTTTTTCTGAACTTTCTATACATCAGGTTCCATTGCAAAAATTCGATGTTTAACATAAAATATTCTTTCACTATTTGGGCCTTTATCACTATATAGGCCTATTTAGTCATAAATTGACGAAGCTCTGATACACATGAACAGATAGGGTGCAGCAGTCAATCCTGCATTTTTGAGATGTTAATGCATTTTTGAAAATACAGGATTGACTTCCGCACCATGTATACCATGATAGTATCAGGATGCAATGTATGGTTTTCCTTGCTGTGTCGTTTTCGCTGATGCCTAAAACAGAATAAAGATATTTCTACTCAGAACTAAAAGAAAATACACTTAAAAAATATGAGATTAAGCCAATCATAAATGTGTAGGATATTTTCATGATTTCGAAAGTTGACTCATTTTAAACTCAAAATTCATAACTTTCGTGACTATACTTATTCAAATTTACACCTAACTGTAAAAGTCCATTTGATACTTCAAGCCAATGGAAGCGGTGAGTCATAATGAGTAGGTTGATTGGATATATTAGGTCACGAACGATATGATAACTAACCACCATTTACAAATTGAAGACATGCCATTAACTAACTATAAGTTAGAACAAAGGTAAACTCAATTATTTTCTATGCCTTACTTTAGCATTTGCTTCTCTTTTGAAACCAAGCCTGCCGTATAATATAAAAAGAAGCTTAAAAGCTTATTTAGCCCACAAATGTCACGTCCATTGTGGACTGAAAGCTATCATGTATATTCTTACCTCATACTCATAGTGTACATGCGCGGGGTAAATAGAAAATAATGCAAAAAATCTCATGTCATCTACCAGACTGTTGTTTCCTTCTTTTTCCTTACGTCTTACTCATAGTGTTCATGGCATGTGGAAAGTTAAGTGAAAATTAAAAAATTTCTCTCATACACGAGACAGTTCAGGGAATTTTACGATTACATCATACTCATAGTAAACATGCGCATGATAAATAAATAATGTTCAAAATCTTCCTGTCATACACGAGACGTTTGTGACACTTTCACCAATAGGTCAAACCCATAGTGAACACGCGCTTGATGAATAAATAACAATTCAAAATCTTTCAGTCATATACGAGGCCTGCGTCATACTTTCACAATTACGCGTAACTGCGGGCATTTACCCTGGCACTTGGCGACAGGCCCACATTCACTTGCCCTTTCACTGGGTGATAATCCTGCTTTTATTCTTTAAACTTAGATTTTGCATCGGCAGAGAGAAAAGAACTGCATCACATTCACCGGTAAGGTCAAGCAGGCAACTCTTCTGCGTCCATAAAAGAACCAATGTTCGTTTCAAAACAATGGAACAACAGTGATCTCTTTCGAAGATTTCAAACCGTTAAGCCAGCCAAAAAAGAGATTCACCGTTAAAACGTTGGAGTTTCTGCGGGGAGAACCAGTTGTGTGCATGTTTGACCTTTCATTCACGTTGATTAAAGTCTTCTTTTAATACCAAGAAATTCGTGGTTCTTGTTGGCATTGTTTTTTATTTGGAAAATTGTATGCGATTGAAAGGAGCTAAGAATAAACCTTTTGACAACTGTGAATTTAGAAATTAAACTTTAAGCTGAGGGAAAGGTCGAATATTGCAAACCAATTATTCACAAAGCTAAAATTTGTAAATGAATTTCCCCAATGAATTGGAAATCATATAAGAAACCATGCAAATATGATGAAAAATATCACATTCTCTACGTGTCTCAATGTTTTGAAGTCCACAGTTGAAAATTTATGCAGGAATGACATGTAACAATCATTAAGCCCAGTTAACTATTTTCCCAATGAAGCTTCCCGTAACGCTGAGCTTCTAGTCCCAGTAATGAAGCCTCTTTTTATTTTGCCTAATTCATTTGTACATCCTCTCCGACGATTGGACATTAGTCATATAAGACATTTCGACTTCTCCATGGCTCAGGATTTAGGCAGCAGAAATTGAAGAAGAAAAACTCTGGTTCGATCTCACTTCGGTATCCGAGGTCTTTTCGATAGACCGCAGCTCCCTTGTACTAATGCGTATTTCCAAGAATCGGAATGATTAGACTGACAACTGAGGAAACTTCATCCTTCCAACGACTCTTGTGCTATGCGTGTTCCTCTCAGTGTAAAACAGTAGACGGAAAAAACAGGTAGAAGTGAAACTCTTCTACACACTGAGCTTGCTCTCCACTCAACCACTCATTCTCATCAGGATAAGAAGCTGAAACATCATGAGCGATAAAAAAATAGACATTTATTCACGCTTTTACTCAACCATCATACCAAAATTCAGCATTATACCGAAGTTTTCTCATTTGAGATAGAACATTTTGAATACCACACCAGTAGTTTGAAACATAACACATGCATTTTAAAAATTACAATACCCCATGTTACCAGAGCTTTTCACTATTATTGATTACTGAAACTGACCTTGTGTCCCCGCTGACGTCCCAGAGCTCGATCTCGGAGGTAGCGACAGCGTTGCTGTCGCCGACCTGGTGGTATCCATGACGCTTTACGAATATCGTAATCGAAAATTATAATTTTACATTTACATTTTCAGAAAACTCAATTGATACTTCAAATATATTTTGACACTTCTATATGTCCAAATATTTTACGAGGAATTTTGAATCCTACACAAGACATTTAAACAACACAATAGACATTTTTTTGGTATTACACGAAACATTTTTGACATTTTGCCAAAATTTTCAAGTATGAGACGGGACATTTTGAATTTTACGCCATTTGTTAAAAACAGATTTCAAAACAATACAAATAATACACCTCCCATGTTACCGGAACTTTTCATGAAAATTGATTACTGCTTTGCTTTGCTAGACACAAAACGACACATCAAGCTGTGCATGGAGAAACTAAGCTTGGCGCCGGAGCGTATTTCCAGTCTTAACATTTCCTGTTCCGGAGTAGCTTTACAAATTTTGCGAACACATTATTTCAAAGTTATAGTGAACAAATTTTGATTTAGTGCTCACGATTTCTCATTGTTGCTTATTTTGTCATTCAAGTCAATAACTGCAAGATGCTTTGGAAATTCTAACTCGCCCAATACGCAAAGAATATCATGTTTTAGTAAGTAATTTTTGACGGGTGCTCCACAGATGAAAAAAAAAGGAAAATCATTTTCAATTACATTAAAGTTCAAATTACCTCAACAAAGATTCTTCTCTACATATACCATAAACAAGTAGTAAAGGTTGTGATCAAACAATTTCGAAATGGAATCATCACCTAAATTGAGTATATGTGTTGATTTCAAAACAACACTGTCTAATGATTGTTTTTCCGATTCGTTTGTGACTTTACACTTTCATGAAACACACAAGTTCTTTATCTTTCTTTAAAATAACAGAAGGAGAAAAAATACACAATACATATTCTACAAGCCAGTAAAGGGTGCGTTTTAGAATCAGTTCCTTGTTGCTAACCTGAACGTTGGGCACCTCGAATTCGACGATCCTGCAGCCTTTGGTGGGCCTGTAGGAGCTGCCAACCTCCCCGGCCTCGCTCAGGAAGTTGCTTAGCGTCGTCTTGCCGCTCTGCATGAGAAGAAATTCGTCAGTGAGACACTGTGGTTGGGTAAAAACTAGAAAAGTTACGTCAGACCGCCACTAAGGTAGGGTACGAACCATGTAGGATTCGTCAGAAAGACATTGCGGTAGGGTAAAAACTATGCAAGATACTTCAGACAGACAAGTAGTTAGCAAAAAAAACAAAGCAGCCTACGTAAGAAAAATGCTACGATAGGGTACAAACCATGCTGCTTGCTTCATATAGACGCAATGTAAAGAACAAACCACGATGCTTACGCGAAACAGAATCAAGAAAGAATAGACACACCCTGCTGCGTACGCCAGAAAGACAGTCAAAAGAAGTAAACCAGATTTTTCGCCTATTACACTTAAAAGACTGAAAAAAATGAAAGTAGAACTGACCCTATTCCAATTCATGTAGCTTAATATTTTATTTGTACCTGATTTATGAAGGAAAATTTTTAAGATTGCACCCTCAAGGAACATCCAGAAACACCAAATACTGCTTAAACTAACAAGCAAGTACGAAAGCGTAGTAGGAGAAAACGTACCAAAAAACTCGTTTTATACGCAAAGACGCTTTGGCGAGAATGTATTTTCAAGCCGTATTTGACATAATGGGTAAATTTTTAGGCAAGCTATTGAAACGGTTTCTGGTTCTCAAATTCATTAATACATCGAATGTGTACTGGGACATGCAAGTACGTGAAACACAAGGTAAATTTCTCATTCTCGTAGTACCAGTATGAACAAATAACATTTCATCTGCTTCGTTACCTTTTTAAAAAATGAATGTTTTCATACGATGTAAATTGTTTTCGTTCAATTAAATTTTTCATATATCTATAACAATGATAGAAATGTATTTGAACGCTAAATTCGATTTCCCAATTCTGTTACTCACAACCTAATAAAACCAGCCTTAGCAACCGCGAAAGCGCAGTTAATTCAGACATTATAGCTACCAACTTACTTGTGGAGGACCAACCATGAGCAGCTTCACTTTAAACTGCATTGTAAGTGAGATGTGTTGTCGCAAAACTGCACTTGTGACGTTGACTATACTTCACAAAAAATTCACTCTCCGAGAGGCACTAAGAAACACTGCACTCGTCACTGCAACCCGACAGGGTGTTTGACTGGGTTGTCATGACGACGACACTGCGGATCTTCGTTTAAAATATTAATTTTCCGGAGTCATGGTAAAGAATGTTATAGGGGTTTTACATAGATACAAAATTAATTAACACGTAGTAAAATTTCGTTTTATGAAGAACGTAAGTACGATGAAAATCCTAAGTGAAAGCTGATTCTTTCTGACGAACATGCTTGTCATATGCATTAACAAAATCACAATGATGACGTGAAAGATCGTGTTATCGATACAAAAAACTCTGAATATTCAACGCACTGGTTTTTTGTTCGTTGAATTTAAATTCCGCTTATTGTGTATAAATACTTAATCGTTTGGAGTTAATTTCTACAATAATACTTTACTCGGTAAACTAAAATCTATTTTAAAAAGTGGGAAAATAATTGAAATGCAATTCATTTATACCGGTACAATAATGAGCAATTTTTTTGGTGGTACACAAAAAGTTAATGAGAAAAAACCTGGATAAATTTTTACGAAAGTTTAACCTATGACCAAGTATGTTTCTAGCTGCTTGCTATTTACACCTGTACAACTTATCAAGAAAATATCTATAAAATTTTGTAAGCAGCGTGGATGAATGATCACTTCGTAAGTATTGCAATATACGCTGACCTTACCCGTCCGGTATTCACAAATTGCACAATTAATACAAGGATTGCATCAAAATCGAAGGCATCAACTGAAAAATGTTTCATTTGTTTGATACATTTTGTTCCCTCCTGAACCCTGTCCTGTCTGTAAAATTCTGTTGTTCAGAATTTCAAATACATGAATGCGACTTCATACATACTAAAACTTCTTTTATAAGCGTAATTTTTTGGAAATAATAGTCGAGGTTTAAATCACGTAGAGCAAACGTGTGGAATGCAAAAGTCAAGTTTTGCCAATTTTTGAACCAAATATAATTTAGTGCTTGAAATTCTACACAAATAATTTTTCCCATCACTATACCTGCTGTTCATTAACTTTTAAAGACAAATTTAAGTTTACTTTTAATATTAAGTAAGATTTAAACTCAACTAATGACACATGAATAAGTCAAGTACTCAAGCCGGGTAACATGAGGGCTCAAAATGAATGATTCACATCCTAAAAATTAATTTCAAGTCCGCATTCATTAGATTGAAAGCTTTCATCATAGCTAAGGAATGCCACAAAAATTAAAGCTACACTGAATAAATTAGTATAATTTTAGAGCACCCATTTTTATTCTCAAGTTATTCCCTCTAGGAAAAGTTCGCTATGCGTACGCTAAGTTACCCTATGTATGACGGCAACAACATCAAAATGAAGAACACTACAACATTAAAATTACCTGAAAACATCTCTACATCATGAAAATGAACACTACAACATCAAAACACCAGAAATAAAAACTACAACATAAAAGTGTACAGAATAAATGCATCTCTACAAGATCAAGAAGCTTAAGAAAATAAAACTACAACATCAAAATGAGGAGAATAAGTACGGCTTTAAAATGCAATAAAATAGCATCAATCTGCCATTTTAAAACCGTGTTAAACAATCGAGATCGGTAAGCCATGTTCGCATAACGCCACGTCATCTCACATCCTTTTTAGTCGCTTGAGGTCAACGTTCTGACGACCGCTTCTAGTGTGGAGAATCGCCGCCCGGAGGCTCTATAGCCGCCCAGTCTTCCAGATACAGCTGGTTTTGCAGCGGCAGACTGGAGGTGCCATAGCCTTTGTGGAAGCCTTGTTCGGTTCGCTGACCTCTGATGACCATTGGTCGTTAAGAGAGCTCAATATAAAGAAAACTTTTACGATTCAGAATCTCCGACTCACGATCGAGCTCACGAACTCGTGCAGCGACACAGCCGTGTGCGGTGAAGAGCAAAGTAGAAACAATAAAATACTGAATAAAAATACTGAAAAAGTTGTGCGCAAGTGGGATGTTGAAGTTGGTTTCTGGGTTCTGTTGATAATCTTATTTTTTATCAAGCATATTTACTTGAAGGTTCAAATTACGTAACCGAGGAAGTAATTCATGATTTTCGATTCCGAAAAGTTGTCTCATTTTAATTAAGCTAGTGATACTTTAGAGAACCTGTTCATGTGTCCGACATTCAATCGTTAATGAACATAGTTTATTATAAGCAATGCTGATAAATTCGTATTCGTACAAGATTTATTTCCCTCTGTATATCTACTTCACTAATCCCAGGTAATCATTGAACTTATTCTGCCTCTTATTCTATTAAATATAAATATCACACAGCATTAAGGGGCACATCCAGTCGCTTAACTCCAAAGAAGCCGGTGACTAGAAAGAAGTTCGTTTATCTATGAGTACGATATAGCATTGATAAGAATTATACTGAAATAAATATTATCATTACACTCAATCTCAAAAATCGTCCTAATAATTTGAATGCAAAATTACTCAATTGTTTCTAAATGAGAAGAAAGTTCGAAGGGTCGTGGAAGATGTCGTTTACAAAAAGGTTTACCAGCATTGACAAACTCGATGCTCCAGACGCTGAGCGGAAAAATCTTCTCAAAACAGGAGATGTTTTCAAAGGAATGTGACAAAAGATTGGGTACGTAACAAAAAAGTCAGCAACTGAGCGATGTGATTTAAATATTAGGTTGACATTAACACAATTTGTCTCTCAAATCCATATTTTTGCCAAATTTTTTTCTCCGAACATGCATTTCACTCCACCGTACTAGTTTCGATGGAGTATTAAGTTTTATCGGAATTTTCGCATTGCTCACGTAAACTTTACGAGAGCAAACCGCTTTCTTCAGCATTCGATCTAATGAACAAAGTTGAATCACCCATAATAATTTTTGAGCCCTCGCCTAATTAATTTGTTTAATAGAGTATCAAAAAGCTTCAGAGCGGCATTTAACATCACATAATAACAACTGCGCCTGTCTGTCGTTCCGCCACACTCTGAAAACAATGAATATGAGATTACTTTCTTAGCACAGATACGCTATTCAACTACTAAGTAACTCTCCCACATGTACATTAGTAAGCGAAATCTGAGACGCTTTCCTGCATCTATTTAATAATAGATTTCATGCAGTAAATGGCGGATTCAAATTGAAAATAACGTCACTATAAACTCTAGTTTTTATAAGTAATGAAGCAAGCGCTCTAATGTTCTGGGACTGAGCTCTACAGGCTGTGATGTTAACGGTAAATAACCTTTTTGCGGAAGACAATTAACGGTAAATGACCTTTGAGGCAAGGGCAAAAATAACGGATTTCGTCATTAGGAGTAGTATCGCTGCACGATGCTTCGCCAAGTTTAGGGTATAGTAAGATAATGCATTTTTATTTTTACCTGAAAATGCATTGAAAATATTGGAGAAATCATTTCAAGAGGTAGGCCAAGTTAATTTCAAATTATGAGTTTATGAATTTAATTAAAATAACTAAATCATTCAAGTTGTTTAATTTCCTGGTATTCGAGTCTACGGTATTTTCGAAATACGTACCTGATTTCTTCAGGGATACCAAATCAATGCTCTATTTAAATAAATGTTTCCCATTCAAATTGTTGTTGCTCAATTCTTGCTCAATGCACAACAGATTTCAAAATCGAACAGGTCATCATACATCAAGCTTGTTTGAAGGTGCTGAATGAAAGTACAGGGTATTTTTTTTAGCCTGTAGGGTAAAAACTAGGTTCAGGTAAAGGTCTGCTGAACACGTTCCGTTGATCACTCAGGTAACACCTCCTCTGTTCGCCAGTTGCTGCTGAGCTGCGGGCAAGTGGGGTGTCGCAAGTCGCAGATCCGCGAGGCAACTCGAGTAAGTACTTCCGACTAGTAGTCTGATCTTTTTTGTACATGGATTACACATCATTTCGTTTGGATGAATCTGACTCTTCTCCGTGTTTCTTTGGCTTTATACATGACGAACATCCGCTTGACAACCCATAATATTGTCGCCATGGGAAACAACTTGTATGGGGGGGAGTAGTTTTGCTTCTTAGACGCGGAAGCAGGGGCTGCTCCAATCTTTGTTTTGCTGTGAATCCTTCTAGCTTTTGCTCCGTACTGAAATCTGTTACTGTGAATCCCTTCTAAACGGATCCTTCGCCGAGTTCTGTGCAAATTCTTTAGGGATTTTGTATTTATTTCATTTTGAACGTTACGTAGGTAACGTTGGATGTAACACAAATTTATATTATCTAAACAGCTGTTCACTTTGCTTATATCGGAGATTCACCATCAATTTAGAAGTGAAGGAAATGTTAACATAATTAGTCACGCTAAATGACTCTAGTTTTGTTTGATAAAGATTAACTCTATTAGCATGTTTTTCGCACTTAAATTTTTGAACTTCAATTCTAAAGCGAACTACTTAACGGTAGCTTCACATCTACGCGGTTGCCAGGTGAGACAATCAAATGTCAAATGACAATCAAATGTCAAATGACAATCAAATGTCAAATGACAATCAAATGTCAAATGACAATCAAATGTCAAATGACAATCAAATGTCAAATGACAATCAAATGTCAAATGACAATCAAATGTAGAATGACAATCAAATCAAATGACAATCAAATTAATTTTTCTACAACAGACGCTGACAAATTAAATAACCGGTTATCTCCGAAGCTGTCTTCACCTTTAGTTTCAGAACAGAGGAGTTGAATTTTATTGGCTCTAACTAAAGTTCGGGTTTTGTAGAATAAGGCTTGGAAGCGACCTAGCCTAACGCAAGATTTTCTGAATTGAGGAAGCTTAAATTTAAACTGAAATGTGGTTGAAAAGACTCATCGTAGACACTCGATAATTGTTCTTGAATCAGCAGTTTCCAATTTGCAGAGTTGGATTGGTTAAGTATAACAGAATTTTAAAATATTTTTGCTGTAATATCTACCTCGTTTATATATAAGCCTTCATGACTCGTCTTTCTTGTCCACTTTCAGTTTTCATGCCCGCTTTGCTGTCGCTTCTTGGTTTTTTCCTTATTCATATCTAACCTGCTGTTCTATGTCTAGATTATCGTGTGTGGGAACATGCCTTATGCACGGAATCCCCTTTTTCTATTGTCCATAATCAATGGTCCCTTCTCTGCGCTCTATTGACATGGCCTGAATTGTAGCTATGTGGTCTTTATACGCATAAAAACACTGAGAAAAGGCAAGGATGCCAGTGAAAAATCTAAACGAAAACAAAGGTTCGGATAATTATCCGAAATTTTTTAAGAAAATATTTGCGGAGTTTGTCAGTATTGTACAAACTGACTCAAATTGGGTAGCATATCATAACTCGACATGGTCCTAGCTGCTGAGTAGACTGGCCAGGCTAGCTGAACATTATTTCCTTTAAAGATAAACTGTCTTTCGGTCGTAGACGGCATGCGTAGAAGGGAGCAGTAGAGGACTCTAATCCATGCTTGAATGTTGATTTTGCCAACACCTTTCAATTCTATTATTATTACTGTACACCAGTTCGAACACTGGCCCCCTTGTGCTCTGCGTCTCTAACTCGGAGTGCACGTCTTGCGCTCTGCTTGCTCTGATGCACAATGGGCACAACAATATACTTCCACCAAAGAAGAGTCGGCGAGCAGAGGCAGTTTATCCACGACGTTCATTGGAAAACTCCTTTTATTTCTTATAATTGAAGAAAATAGAAAATCTGATTTTCGGAAAGCAACGCTGTTGTAGTCGTAATGATTCCGAACGTAATGTTTCTGAGCGGGCCATAAAAGGAAATGACGAACTGATTGAATTAGCGGACAATAATAGTAAAAGAATAGGGACAGAATAAGAGAATTTCATTTTTATCTCAAAAATATCTATTTCTACTAAGTTTTCAAACATGCGGGAACAATCATTGATAGCAAATTTTTCAGGATTTATTCATCATGAACTACAATTCAAACAAATCATGTGAACACGTATAAGTATGTTTTTTGAACAGTTTAATGCGAGAAGAAAACTATAAAAGTTGAAAACTAGCCGGCAAGCCAGAAAAAGATCTTTCGAAGAAACAGAAGTGGTAAAATTTGTCAGTTTCAACTAACCAAACCAATTTAAAAAAAGGTTGCTAGCTACCCTCTTCTAACTCACTCGCATGATGAACGTTCAGATTGATAACGTTGCGTGGGAGTGAAAAAATTTACGTTAGTAAATCTACGATGAAAAAGTTTGAAGCAAAGAGGACAGTCTGGGCCATTTAGTTTCGAAAAGGTGCAACACTTGTAACACCTTCTGCTTATAGAATTTCTCGGTAATAATGAAGTATGTACAGAAATTCAAAAGTTTTAGAAAGTCTGCAAGAGATGCCATAAAACTGAAACTTGTATACGTGAGAATAGCTACCTAAAATTTTGATGGTTTTATGAAAAGTGGTGTTAGTATAATGGCCATTTCTAATGTTGAACGATGTCATTAAACAAATATCTGCATCCACATGCGAAGTAACATTTTCGGCAAAAAAGCCAGTTTTCAGTTGTGAATTCATCGATAGGCTAAAGATTTAAAATTGGTGCCAAGAAAAATGTCGCCAAGAAAATGTAACGAGTTCTGAAACCGCAAATACTCGCTGCTTTTGTGCTAACTGATGGATGCAGAAAATCGTTTTAAAATTGTGCCTCGATTTGCTGTCTATAGATACAATGTGGTCACAACAAGAGGTAAAGAATAGGAAAGAGGTTTAGGTTCGTCTATCTCGTGCTACGGGTGCTAGTGCCCCCTCGAGATACTGTTATCTTTCATACCCGCTTGATTTTAAACTGTCCCCGCTATCTCGTTTTTGTGATTTCGTCCTTTCACAGATCCTCATTCACAGTTTCGAAGTAACGTCTCACTGTAGAGCATCTCTAACGTGATGTATGGTGGAAAATGTGGAAAAAATATGGCTAAAACAGTGTTATGACTACAATAATATCAGAAACTAGTTTCATATAGTCTAAACCCAATAATTATTTCTTCATTTGTGGGTGATTTTTAGGCGATACTCTACTATACGAAAGCTTTTGCTTGTATAGGCAATTTTTTGCCGGTCTTGCCTAGAAACTCTCCCCAAGAAAAGGAATTCCCTTATATTTACTCATCATTCTATGCAGATAGACTGTCTACCATTGGGAAGTTTTTTTTCTTATACCTCGTGCTTATTCTGCACAGATTATGGTTGATGTTGTACCAAAGTTAAACTTTTTCATACGTTACCAATTCTGTGCAGATTTTTTTGGAGGCACTCAACGAGAAGGAAGTTGCACGTCGTTCGAGATGAAGTTGGTCGTGGCGTCATTGTTAGTTCTTGCCCACGTCGTGTGTGGGCAGGAGCCCGCTCCGACGAAAGCGGTGAGTCTTCGTTACTAGTGAGCAAGGCGATATTTTTCTTAGAAATTTTTCTCACGTGAAAAATCCACCAATAGAGAACGAACAAATATAGTATGAATATATCACGGTAGAAGAAACAAGGTAGGGTCAAACTGGCCTTTTTTTCGTCAACTGTGTGGCAATGATGACGTCATGGCAACGAACCAATATCAGCGCTCATATTGCATCTCTGACAACACTGCTCGCCCCAAATCTGGTCCCCCTATTGGCCTAACGACGTGTCGCAATGGTGACCTCATTAAGTTTGTTTGAAATAAAGCCGTTCTGTTGGCTAGCCGAACAAGAGGAGGTGTTTTTTCCCCCATAGGAATGACTCTACCTTGTTTCCTCTACCGTTGTATACATCCTGGTAGAACCCGCGATTAAAATATTCTTGTAAATATTTCACCAGATTAAAATATTTTTTGTAAATATTTCACTAGATTGAAATGTTTTTGTAAATATTTCACCAGATTAAAATATTCTTGTAAATATTTCACCAGATTAAAATATTCTTGTAAATATTTCACCAAATTAAAACATTTTTGTAAATATTTCACCAGATTAAAGTATTCTTGTACTTGTGCACTGGTGAAACTTTTATCACAGATACGGTCATTTAGCATCCTTCAAATCTAATCAAAGAAGCTGTTTCTCAATAAGCGGACACCACACAAGTATAGAAATAAATTAAAACACTACGGGTGTTATTAGGTAAGATTCCGAACTTGTTCTCTCAAACGATGTTACTTTTAAACTCCATCAACTCCCGTTCACCCAAGTTTCCTGTGTTGATCTTGACTTTCTTTCACCAATCTCGTTTGTATTTTATGGATTGTGAAAGGAGTATTCAGTAAAAAAAATGATTCAAATCTGTGTTTTAGATCTTCCGAAAATAGAATATTAATAAAACTGCAAAGCTAATGAGGTTTAAAACTTATCGCAAATGTAAAAATTTGAATGCAATTTAACTGAACTACAAGTGGCATCAAATTTTACTAAACAGTATTTTTCAAAGCAATTCGAACACACTCGGACAAAAAATCACGCTACCATTTGCGTATTTTAGTCAGAGGAGGTAACGCCGACCTGCACGCGTTTCTCGTTTCTCTTTCAACATAATTCTTTGGTTTCAGGTTCAAATGGACATCAGCATAGGAGGAGTGTCCCAGGGTTCGATCATAATAGGTTTGTTCAGCGACATCGTCCCTAGAACCGCAGAAAATTTCCGTGCTCTCTGCACTGGCGAGAAAGGTTTCGGCTACGCAGGCTCGAAGTTCCACAGGATCATCAAGCAGTTCATGTTGCAAGGCGGAGACTTCACCAGAGGCGACGGAACTGGAGGTGAAATTTGAGTGCAGAATTTTACCTGCTTATTTAATGGTGAATTAGCTAAACTAATTTTTGGGTTCAGATACGGGTAATGTAGCAGGCTTATATTTTTTATTTTGAAATGTTTAAAATCGAATTTGGCCGTCATGAACGAATCAGGAAATTATGGCCCAAAATTCTTGTTGGAACCCTGTTTGGGAATAGAAAATAGTGGAAACTGAAACTTGCGAAGTGATCTGTTCTCGGGGTGTTCCTAAGTCCCGTGCCGTCAGACGCCAATCGCGCACAGGCACCAATGTAACACATTCACCATCGTCAATTCTCACGCTAAAGCTCCAGTATACTTGTGCTAATGCAATTTCTCTAAAGGCACCCGTCGTACAAAAAGTGGTCTGAAGTTTTGACAGATCTCTTGGTATGATTTGAAATATTGGAGCTAAAATTATCTTTTACACACTATGCTGACGCTGCTGTCAGATAAGGCAGTATCTCCAGATTCTCAATTAACAATTTAACTGCGGCAGGTAAAACTGAAGTTCAATATTCAACTCAGATTTCAGGTTAATTTTAGTAAACCATGTTGACAATAGCGGACATTAACTGGACCGTACCTTCATTTCGTTTTGATCAAGTATTCATGAAAATTGAGTTTTTGACCACTGGTCGATCAGCAGAATTATGAAAATCCGTTCCGTAACCACCGGTAGCTCATGTCACAGTCGAAGTATCAAGGAAATCGACCACCCTGAGGGACTGAAAACTAAGATATTTTCAATTTTTTTTCACCCAAAAAACTTTCTAATACGGGTAGAATATACCCTGTAAATATTAAAGCTTTAAACAGAGCAAAGAAATATGGTTTTTGAAAGTACCTGTCAAGTACACATCATTTTTTTGTTGAGGGACTGGTAGATTGCTAATCCGGTAATGGTGAAGATTTTTTTAGCGCATTTCTCGTACGAGGAAACGGTTTCAGCGAGCTGGTTCCAGATTCTGCCAGTAATAGATTTCACTATAATTAGAGATTGTGTACAGATTTCCGATCCCCATTTTATCGTTGAAAAATCTCACAAATTGAGCAGCGAAGTCTAAATAGTTAAAAATAGAAAGATCTTTTTTCTATGAACAATGATTGGGGGCATAAGATTTCCATCCCATTTTTGCATTTGATTTTATCATAGGGGAGTTAGCTATCCCAATTTTATCAAGATTATGAGCGCGATTTTGAACAGTTAACTTGTCTTAGACAGGATTCTCAATCCTGCGCTAAAGAGACTAGCGCCCTCAGAGTGTAAACAGAGGTCACCTCGGTTATAGATAGGCCTTCGAGACTCTTATCATTGTTGCCCACTTCGTTGTCTGCTATTTTCTTTCTCTTCCTTTCATTCTCGTTGTTCCTACGCGTACCGTATCCTGTCAGAGAACACACTTTGTGCGTAGGTTTTTGGTTTTCCACAGTGCACGCTAAATGGTCTCTTTTAATTTTCTTACGATCGTGTTTGTCGTGGCTATAGAAAGTAATACTAGTATGATGATAAAATCAAGATTTTAAGATCCTGTATCGTCAGTAAGTGGGAAAATGTCACGACAGCTCGATGAGGAAAGGTCTGACAGTTCGAATTTATTTTAATGCCCTTGTACAGTCAATAAAACGCTTCCGATAGATTAATTTACTAGTGCTATAAATCTTCCTCTTGGAAAAAACAATGTCGAAAAATAGCCCGCATCATGGAGATCGTAATTCATCATAACACTTTGACTGCCACGCGATCCACTGGTGGTCACGGAGGGGATTTTCATGATGCTCCTGACCGACCACTTGTTGTAAACTCTGAAATTTCGTACAACAATTGACTTTAAAGTAGAACTGAATTTCGAACTCCTGTTTAACCATTTGCAGTCAACGCGTTGAAAGAGAGGAAGTTAAAATACTGCATGATTTGTAAAAGTAAATAGAAAAAAGTGAACTAATATAAACTCTCTGAGGACAGAGTAGGCGGTACTTTGAAATGCCTTAAAGGTCCGGAATTAATGGCTGCTTTCTTCTGTGCTGCTAACAAAAGAATGCTTGTCTAGAGAACGCGGGTATTGAGAAATGAAGCAAACGCAGCTAAAACGCCTCAAAATTAGAGAGTAATCGTTCAGAGTGGCCCACCCCGACCAACCGAAATAGACTTCCGATGTTTTTCGCTGTTTTTTGCGAGTGTTTGAGAGTGAAGTCTTTTTCTGCCCTCAACACGAAACTTGAGGAGATCCTGTTAAGGATGAGATGAAATTTTCTGTGATTGTACTTGCTGCCCTCTGAAATTCTTGCAAGACATTATGTTGTAGAAGTGAAAGAGAATCAATGTAGTTGAAATAAAATTTTTAAATCTTGCGGTAAATAGAGCACTTGAACATTAATTTTACGATTCGGCACACGAGTTCTTCACGTATTGGATTTGAAAAAGCAAGAAGTGAGGCTTGGAGATATAATTACAAACCTAAGCCTGCTTTGATGTTTGGGAAAGTCGTGTTTAACTTTTTTCAAAATTGAATAGATTTATTTCCTACACAGTATAAATATAATTTTGCGTGAGTATTCGTAAAGAAGTAAAAACATGAATGAAAGTTTTGTAAATACAAAACCTGGTGTCATAAACTTTATTGGGTTACACAATACAGAAAACTAGGTGCAGTTTTGTTTTTGTACGCATAAATGTCGAGCACGAGTTACGTTCATCATGTCGCATTTGACTTGTAGAGTTTCTCTATGTAAGAGAAGCATAGATGCTTTGAATCGTAGCAAAAACCTGTCACGCCGTTTGGTGTTGCGTTCATGTTGAGCGAGAGCTCAGTAAGCTTTGTCGTTCATCTCGTGTCTTCATTGGCGTCATTCAAATGGTCTATTATAACATTAATACAATATTGAAACAGGTATATTTATTCAAACATTTTACAAATATTAGCGTAATCAGTCCTCAACTCCAAAGCTACAGTCTCAACTCTTTCTACTACACAGATTTTTCATTATAATGAATGTTCATTTGTTCGACATTTTGAAACAATAACGGCCAAAATTGATCGTTCATCATTTATTGGGACATTCATCGTCCCCCAACTCCTGGTTTGCGTCTCGTTCAAATTCCCATTTGCAACTACGCTCTGCAACTTTCATGTTTTCAATTTAAAGTTATTCAAACCAATCGCCGGGCTTCGCTACAATGCAGATTGCCAAAATATCATTGGGAGAACACTATTTTTGACAAGTAGGTTATTGGGAGGTGTTCAAAGCATTTCTGTATGAGAACAAGATTATTTACAGATAGGCTGGTGACAGATATTCGGAAGAAAAATCTTCAGAGAGCATGATTATCTGCAGTAAGGTTGTTGGTAGATGTTCAAAATTCAGTCGGGAGAACATTAACCTTGTTCCGAAAACATCATCGGAAAACTTTATTCGGAATACATCATCGGAAAACCTCCAGTTTTTTCGATAGGTTTTCAGTTTTATCATAATGTCCAACATGTTTTTTTATCATAACAAATTTGTTTTCCAGGCAAGAGCATCTACGGCGAAAAATTCGCTGATGAGAACTTCGAGTTGAAGCATCTCGGTCCGGGCTGGCTCTCGATGGCGAACTCTGGACCCGGCACCAACGGCTCTCAGTTCTTCATCACCACCGTCAAAACCTCCTGGCTGGACGGCAAGCATGTCGTTTTCGGAAGAGTGCTTCAGGGCATGGTGAGTGCAGATCGACTTGACACGGGTTTTGATTCACTTACAGTTAAATGAAATTTCAGTATTAAATATCAAAATGCAGGAAAAATTGCGTTGTGACTTTGGTTCTGCATAAAACATAGAGTTTGCGACCACATGCGTATCATTCGCGTATGAAAGTCCCATATGTAGTTGACCACTGGTATAATTTATACGTACACGTGTGATTATCTTGCGTATAATTTATTCGTACGTGTAAATCATTATTCATTAGGCCCTGTTTTTTCGCTACTCTGTGAAAAATGTTGCCAAAATTTTTGAATGATTCAACACATGCAACTCTCTCAAGTCCTTCGATAACTCGGTTCAGTATTCGATGACTCTTATATTTAAACTCTCTAAGCTAATTTCGTTCCCATACTATTAAAATCCATTTATTTTTTTCGACCACTTTGTTGGGGGGCTTGATTGACTAAATCCTTTTTCCCTTTCTTGCTTACTTCAGCATTTTTCATGTCAAATTTCACATCTGTTGAGACATGATACATTCTCCAGTTCTAATGTTCGCATATATTGCACGACCATTTTTCGACAATTAGGGTTGAATTTGTTAAGACTCTGGATGCAAAGAATGATTTTTCGTGAACTTTGCGTTAATATTTTCATTCCACAGGATGTGGTGCAGAAGATGGAAAGTGTGCGGACAGCAGCTGGTGACAAACCGATCCAAGATGTCGTCATCGACGCTTGCCAAGAGGTTGCCATCTAACCTGAAATTTATGCATTCTCACGAGTTAACACATTGTTGAACGCATAACTGTTGACATTCGGTACATTAAAGTTCAAAACGACTTCGGCTGTGTTAAAAATTATTCACGTTCCCTTTATTTTTTTAATGCTGCGTTTTCAGTTTGATTAATCTAGAATAACACGTCAGATTCTTGGGAATGATATCGGAATAATTGAATATCGAAACGATAGCTGTACAGTCACAGGTACCGTGGAACAAAATTATGCAGAAATTCGTTGAAACCCTGATAGGAAATTTAACACTTTGACTGCGATGTGTTCAACTGAAGTTAAACATTCAGCTCAAATTTACAGTCAAAAGTGATCAGTAAATTTATAAAAACCAAATAATAACTGGGTCAATTGAATACCAATAATTTAAAACAAAGTTAGAATATTTCAAGCGACACATTGATTGGTCGTTTCGCTGCAGGAGAAACTTAGGCACTACCCACCTGTGGGTCGTATCGCAAGCAGTTATACCGGCGAGAAATTACCACTCGTAGGCAAGCCAAGTTGCATACAATACTCATGGTCACTGAAAAGACGATTCTGTTGAAAATGATTGCGCGGGCGGTTTTCTCAAACTACAACATTTGTCTAGCGGGGCGGTATTCCCTTGCAGCGAGTCCATCGTTCAGAGTTTAATTGAGCTAGTGCTTTGGCAGTGTGCTATTTAGATCCACTCTTTTTATCTCCCATTTCCGAAAAAAGATGAAACTGTAATTCGGAAAATACCAGATTTGAATTCTAAATACAGTATGCAATGAAACTCCTTGAATTTTGCTCAATTTGTTCAATGTTGACCATGAACTCGACAAGTCTTGTGCCTCTGACCTGTTCATTTCATTGGTGAAAAGTAAACTGAATTTGTTAAAACAAATGAAATTTATGATTCAAAATAGATTGAGTTTCAAATCAAGAAATACACCAAAGCAATCGAGCACTATAGTTAGTTGTCTCTGCTGTGCGCTGTGTCTAAGACCTTAATGTCATCGGCATCAATAATTGTGTTTGGTATTGAGAATTTTTATTCGTCGCATGAAAAAGTTGCAAATTCCGTGATCTCAGAATGAAGTTAGAGGAAACTGTGTGAGATGTACTAGTTACAATTTTTGTGAACCAGTAACTTTTATGGGATCCTAATAGATTTGAAAACAATACATTAAGGCTTTTTCCGAAAGACGATCCTATAGTCGTCTGGGACGCTAGAGGGCTTGGATGTGTCTGAACAATGTGTATTATCACTTCAACGAAAGAGGTCAGATCAATGTTTTTCTATAAGGGACTTTCTGCGGTTCATGCCTTTATGCAGTAAACTGTATCCTGATACTTTAGGATGCAAGTGAACTGCATTACTGGAAGCAGCGTACTTAATCGTCTCATTTAAACAGGTCATTGGGTCAATAGCCCATGTAGGTAAGTAGATCAAGAAACTTTTTCCCACAATCACTCCCATGGCATAATTTCACAGGAGGTGCTAAACTGTGCGTTAGAACGTAGTTTGTGTTTGCATTTAAGTTTATTTTACTGGCTTTGTAAGTGGAGCTTAATTTTTGAGAA